>JAGKTI010000704.1:0-39772 GCA_018397915.1 Birgus latro | reverse complement strand
ACAGCTTATAGTAGCAATCCTTCCCAGCAATCTTTCTGGCTGATCCACCCCTGTACCGGACTTCCTGCAGACAAGCCACATCCACCCACCTCCAACTAAATGCCTCAACAACTTCCCCTGCTCTTCCTCTCAAACTTCCCACATTCCACGAACCCACCCTAAACCCCCTGGGTGATTTGCTGTCCTCAGGCTTGACAGTCAAGATAAATCATTCTGATAGGATTGGCTACTGCATTTTATGGGGGCAGTCCTCATCACTTTGGTTTTGCTTCACCTCTTTTCTCTCTCTGTAATTCAGCACGAGTTGATCATTATCATTGCTGGTATGCCATGCTCCAAATCAGCTTTGCAACTGAGTTAACACAGAGATTGCCCAAGATAAGTTGTGGCTGAGATCAGCCTTTACATGGCTGGTTCCCCAAAATAGAACTTCACATGGTTTGGTGGAGGTAGTGGCTTCACGCAGTCAGTCTCATCCAGATTAGTGGCTGGGCAGTAGTGAGTAACCTAACATTTCTAGTGGTAGGCAATGTTGACATCATTCACTCACTTTGTACTGTTGCCTACTTCGTCCTTCGCCTTTATCATTCTGTTTCTTTGTCAGCCATTCTTTCTTCCTACATCACCCTTTCCCTCATATCACCTTTTATTACTCTTCTTTCCACTTCAGGTGACTCTGCATTGAGTGACAAGTCTAATGGTTTCCTGTAACCTAAGAAACAATTTACAGTGGTGGGTGGTAACCATATAACCAGATCATGGAGTGAAAAGGAGCCTACTACTGTACTGGTGTCTCTGCTAACTGGGTGGGGAAACATGAATGTGGCATCCACCCAGGCACCAAACCTCCACATTTTTCTCCGCCACATGGGATGGCTCATCCCAGCAGGGGCATTTGCTTTTCTGTGGTTGATGGATCTGCTCAGCCAGACAAACCTGGGTCAATCAACAATGACAACAACTAACATTTGTATTTTGTAAGTAAAATTGACCTGGGTTTCCATTTTAGGTACACTACCTCATGTGCCTGGCAGCAAACTATGCTCACATAAAGGATCAGGAGAAGTTCATGGATCTTCAAGAGATTCAATTCCTTCATGAGTCGGAGATGTCCACACTTCCTAAAGATCGCTTCTAGGACACTGCCCAAGGGATTTTTTGGCGTAATAACCAGCATAGCCGATACTTTCGGACTGTTAACTGAATAGGAGTGCAAAGTATGGTATTCTGTGGAGGTATATATATATACAGTATATACAGTATACAAGTTACTATGGACACAACTAGTTTCAGTAGCTGTCTTTATATGAAGAAAATAGAAATTTCAGACACTGATGCTTGATCTTATACATTCTTTCAGTAAAAGTACTCCACTGTTACAAGTTTGCATTCGTATTAGGGAGATAGTTCCATTGGCCTTTTTATTTTTATTTTATTTATTTTATTTTTTTACATCATAGTAATGCTTGCAGTTTGGGAAGGTACTGCAGAGTGTATTATGTGCAGTAAAATTTTATTTTGATGGGGTAAGAAATGTCTTAACTCACAGCATTTAGGAGGGCAGCATTTGGCCTCATGACAGAAGTACAGACAGGGACCACTGAAAGTGCAGTGACTTTCTTCATTGATGTAATGCTCAACCCTCTGTGCATCTCACTGCTGGAGTTGCCGCAGCTTCCTCGCCTCAGGCTGAACATAGTTGGGATTAGGGCCAGAAAGTACTGTAGTTTGCTTCGACTGAGCTTACCGCTATGTAGTCTAGCCCTCCACCGCAGCAAGTTTTGTAAATATGTGTGCATCATTTCGGGTCCTTATTATACAATTACAGGTATTCCATGCTGAACTGCTGCAGTGAAGGGTGTTTGCTTGCTGCTCATTTGTTATTGTGCAAAGTATTTTTGTAATCTTTTTCATTTAGTTTTGCTATTTTCAATACTCAGTGCTCAGATACCATAATTAGCATGTCCTTTTTTTTTTTTTATACATATATATATATACATATAATTTAAGCTCAGCCTAAGACTTCTGAAGACTTCTCAGATGAAACACAGCTGTCAACATGTCTGCACTTGATGGCTTCTCTTTTAGCATAGCAACTGTGTCACTCCTTAGTTTTTAATGTAACAATACTAACCACTATTCCTGAGGCACCTGATGGTATTGATGCGTGTTCACAGTCACTGAAGCCTCATTTGCTTTTCTTGCTTCCAGCAAACTAATACACTAATCTGAGGGTACTAAAAATGTGGATTTAAATCCTACCCTCCTTAGCCTCCATGTAGCTTCCAAAAATCCCTTGGGTAATAAAAATATTTATCAGTAGTGTTGCAGCTACTGGCATTCACTTCTGAAATTGTATAAATCAGTAAACTAAGGACTGACAATCTTCATAGAACTGTATAACAAAATGTAATTATTGTAATGGTTAACAATTCCACTGTTATCAATATATATTTTGTACTGTTGTTTAAAGTGTGAACACACTGTTAAGGTGACTGAGGTATAGGTGTTAAGGATGTGTAAAGTTCTCCTCTACCTGACCTGTGTAGTGTACTATTGGTAATATCTTGTTTCCTTCCCTAGCCTTAGCCTACCAACAGCTGAACTGTTAACTTTCAGGCTGTTATTAACAAGAAGCAACATATCATATCTTTGGTTACAACAAGTAGAATGAATGCTTGACCCTGTTCTTCAGCTAGTGGAAACCTTTTTCCTCTCAAGCTGTTGGTGCAGGACAATGTATATTGACAGTAAAACACATTAACTGTGCTTGTAAACCAGTAATATGTGCCTTTAACTTTAGTCTAGTTTGATCATTGTTTTTCCGTAATGGCTGAAATGCTGTCCAGCTGGCTGAGCCATAGTATTTGTTATGATACTTCTTTATACAGTATGGTATACAGTTTGTTATTGTATGTTCACTTGGGTATAAGAATAATTTTTAATAGTCATTAGTTTAACTCTAGTTCCTTATTAAAAGTCATTATCTTTTACTTCCTTTAAGAAATTGCTAAAATTTGGCATGGGTTATAATTAGCACCAACAAAGCATTTGAAAAATTGGTACAGTAGGAAAGGGATGCTGCCCAGCAGAATAGTCATATCATGTCACTGAGACTCAATCATCAGGACTTCCCCTTACCTACTTCACCTGCTTTCCACTTTGCATTAGATGATTCCATATATGCAGTGTATCTTTGAAGTGGTAATATTTTAAAAGATTTTTTTTTTTTTTTTTTAATGTGAATGTTCATTTTGTAATTTAGTTTACTTTCATAGGTATAGGTTTCAGCCAGCTGAGTATGCTGCCATTACTGGTCATTCGCTGTTAGTGGATGTGATTTTATTTGCTGTTAAAAGATCTGAATGTGTATATGTTAAGCCTTGACAGTTTAAAAATCAAATATCAGTTGATGAATGTTTTAGTAGTTGATATAATAATAGTCATTGTAAAATACTGACAAGACTTAAGTAAGCTCCAGTCAAGCTAGGTGCATGTGGTAACTTTTGCATTATTATCCTTCATGTACATCAAAGCTTTTGTATTAATCACAGTTTCAGAGTGAAAGTAAGTTCTGCTGTTACTTCATTACTGAGAAGTTGTGTTGATCCATCCATCATCCAATCCTATGCCGCCCCATAAGGAGCGTAGGAGCCCGGGGCTAGGCAAGTTGGTTCTGACCTTTAAGATGAGAATGTTGTGTTGATACTTGGGTTAAATTACACGAAGTAGATACTGATTTGGAAAAGAGATGTTAGGGCTTACCATATACACTTACAGCTTATTACAACCCCTGTGGTACCATTTACAGTGATATGTTGTGTACCGTGCACAGGACTTCACCCTCTGTACTCACCTTTTTCCCACAGTTTAGAATTCTGTTACATGTACTCTGATCAATACATGTACTAGCACAATGACCACCTCTTGGTGTCTGAAGGTGGAGTCCTGGATGGGTGTATGTACATACATCTTGAGTTGAAATGGTTGATGCTAGATATAACAAAGAGCTGTCTTTTGTGTAGGATCAACGTTTAGTAAGGTGTGTGTGAGTATGGAAATTGTGTCTACACAGTTTTATATTTTTTCTTTTATAAAGTCTTTATGAAGAGTAGGATCATTAATACTGTACATAGTAGGAAGTAATTTTTTCTTATGGCTTCATTTGGACTTCAAAAGCATGGTTCTGCAATAAATATTCGTTCAGGGTCTCAGCTGTGATATGGGTTGTAAACATGTCAGCAATCCATCATTCAGCATCAGCAATACTGGTACTTGCCATCAACTGACTGTTTACTTTGTTTTCTTGAGTATGGATGTAAAAAAAAAAAAAATGCAGTGTAAAGCTATAGCATATAGCTTGTGACTGAATATGGTATTTATTGTTCTGTAATGAATCAGGACTACCTGCCTGTCTTTGCAGAAGGACATAATACAGTGTATTTATTTTAATCATGGGACCTTGTTTAGAACAATACATATCACATTTGAAACGCTAAATGTTTATGTTTTCTTAAACTATCAGTATTTTCCATCCCTGAAATGACATGCTTTATATCCAGCATAGATGGTGGGTTATGAATGTCAACTTTAGCAATATTATTATTTCACTTTCCAGTTATTACTGTACAGAATTTTTATATAACTTTCATTTAAATTTCATTTTTTTAAAAGGCAGAAATGCAGATACTGATTATTTTTTGTATTTTAATATGTGAACATACATTATCATGGATGAAATCAGATCAGTATGTAATTGATGATGTGGCTCCAGTTTAACATATATATTTGGTATTCATATTGAGTTTAAATGCGGTTAAAATGCAAATGCCATTAACATACATGAAGTCAAATTACCAGTTGTTATTTATTCATTTTTTCTCTGTGCTGAAGTTCATAGTCTTGAGTAAGTTGTCCATTACATAGTATGGTACAGTAGTATGTGGCTAAAATTGTGTTCCTACCCATCTTTACTTGTACAATCAACAGGATTGATGGATGCACTTCATTTATGGTGAATTTCAAAATCTGTTGATCTACTATGGTTATATTTCTGTATGAAGAAATACAGTATTGTGTACCCAGATAATGTAAAAACAAAAAGGTCTTATCTTTCTCTGCTCTTTCTCTGACTTTCTAAAGTTTCTGATTGGGGGTAATTGTATCATCTTTGTCTGATGTTGCAATTACATGAGTCTTCAAGATTTGATACATTACTTCTGATAGTGGCTGGCTAATTTAATTAATAGGACAGGTGACCCATGTTATATACCAGGGATGTGTTCCAAAATATCAGTATTTTCAATACATTATGTGCTGTAAATTGAAAGAATGGACAGATCAGCTTTAGTTATGACATTAGTGAAACATTTACAGTAGGGCACCAGGTTTTGCAGCATCCAGTTTAGTGAACGCACTTTCGCGGCAGCCATCAAATATTCCCACGATTGAGCGTTCATGACAAACTAACACATTTTTGCACCTTCCAGCACCACAAGTTTTGAAATTTCACTATGGCAATGCCAACACCAACACTCAGTTTCAGCCTGTTTTCCCATATGTGTTCAGTATGTCTGGAAGTTGAGTGTTCTCACATCCTTGATTAGTAATTGATGGATATATGTCATCTTGTGCTTCAAGTGGAGCCAGAGGGGGACCAGGTAATAGTGGAAATGGTGTAAGAAGGCATGAACCAGGAACAGCATGCGGCAAAGGGAAGGCCAAGTGACTACCACTGGAAGGGGGTGAAAAAACACAAGTATGATGAGTTAAAAATAAAATCATGGCGGAAATGAAGAAAGGTGCCGGTAGCTCTGAAATAGCTATGTAAAATGTATAATGTGCCAGAGTTGACTGTGGGTAGTGTGGGAGAACAGCTGAGTGAATTTAGAGCTAATCAACATTCAAATATCCTGTACTTCAATCTGCCAAGTTAAATGTATTTTTCCTAAAGTTATATTGGTTCAGTGATCAAGAAAAGAATATAATTTCATTTTGCAGTTGATATTTTTAATACTTATACCGAACTCTGTTTCTTGCTGAAATTTCCAGGGTGGTAGTCATGGAGTGCTCCATGCCAAAAAAATAGGTTTCGATATAAATATAAATGATGTAAATTGCACAACAAAATTATATTTTTTGCTTGATCACTGGACCAATATAACTTTAGGAAAAATACATTTAAACTGGCAAATTGGTACAAGACATGCAAATATTAACTGCCAATCTACCCCTTGCGAAGTATTTGAACCAGGTGCCGGAGGTAGACGAGTGAAAACAGTGCCTGAGAGCATCTCAGTTATGTTAGTGGTTGAACATTATTTCTTACAGTGGTTGAAAAGAAGGACCTGGGAAGGTGTTACTGTGTCAGGGCCCGAAATTCAACACCAGGCCAGCCTATTTTATGATGCAGTTGCAAAGAAACATAATATTGCATCACCCCCAGAGTCCACTGCCTCACAGGGTTGGCTACAGAGCTTGAAAGGCAGGTTAATAGCAACATTTCAGGTAACTTTAGGATGTATTTAAAGCAGGAAATACAATTAGAGGGGTGAGTGATTTTTCTTACGGGCCTGGTCCTTATTAGCTTATTTCCCATAAGGTTAGTACCATAACTTTGGTGGGACTTTTCATGGTCCCTGTTAGGTGTGAAACCTGGTGTCCTACTGTAGTGGTAATATTTGTTATTTGCTGTGTTATTAGCAGCAAAGAAACACAAAGGTAATATATAATGAAGACTTGCCATATGGATCTGCCAGTACAATGTGGGAATGCACTTGGAAGTGTGGCTACTTTATTCTCGTTGTCTGTCAGAACTTTAGGTTTTACAAAGGCTAGGTAATGGAAGTGGTCTGAATGTGTCCCTGTGTTTGAGGTGGAGCAAGGAATTTTGAAGCTTTAATCATGAGTGGCAGGATATGGCTTCTTCACTGGGCACTCACTTCTATTATGCATTCCTTTTTTGTTTCTTCCATTTTTAATCCTACCCACCCCAGGTATTAATGGAACATACAGTTTGCATGGTGATAATAAATATTGCTGGACAGTATTATTACAGGCACTGATGTATGGTAGGGACACACATTTCGTAACCCATAAACTGTGGTAGACTGGATATCCAAAGTACACCCCATGTGCAAAAAAGAACACAGATTTTCAAGCGTCTCATTTGTTTTCTCGTCTTTCTGATTAATAGCATGTGATAAAGTACTTGTATATCAATTTTCAGGTCGATGTATGGTATACCATAGTTCAGCTGCTACAATGTATTAAAGTTCCGTAATTTTGGCCCTTTTTTTTTTAATTTATTTTTAAAGAGTTTTATTAGTATAATATTGAAGAGGGCATGCAGCAGTATGGGTGTGCAAATTTTCAGGTCAATATCTACCGTAGTTTGGCTGTAAAGAAGGTAGACTTAAAACAAAAATGCTACCAGGAGTATTCATCATAAATTCATTGAGCACCATATGAGAAAGTGCATGCATATACAGTATATATATTTTTTTTCAACACCTTGTCCCCATTTTTTGATGGGGGCTAGGGCATTGCCCCTGGGTAGAGGACTTATGTTTGGAACGTATAGCACTTTATGACTGGTTGTCCTTCCTGATGTCTAATGGTGACCCTTGAATGGATTCGAATCTCTGACCCTTCGGTCAGAGCGGACCGCTCTAACCCACTGAGCCACAGCTGCTATTATGTAACACAAAATCAGCCCAGTATCTACTTTAGTGTAGTCATGGCAATACTGTTTTGAAATCTGGCAGGCTGGACCTTGACCATCCATCATACCAAACGGTGACATAAGGCACATGTGGGATAGGCTGTGATTGGCTGAAAAGACTCAGATGCTTCCACATTAAGTAATTCGTCAACAATTCAATCCACAAAAATGTACGGAAAAATAAAATTTCAACCCAGTGCTGGAGCTGTATGTTGTAGGGCACATCAGAATGACTGTGGCTGCAGGTCTGAGTTAGTGGGTTAAGGAACACTGGTGTGCAGCAGGTGTGATATAGAAATGGATGTACAAAGACCTTTCAAAAGTAGTACACTGTAGAATACTGCTGTCCAAGAGTTCAGTCAAACTAAAAACCTGTCTTTGTGAAAAAGAGCTTCTTTGTACTTTGTGCAACTGAGTGGAAAGTGGAGGCCACTAATAATGAAGTTAGTGTCTCTCCCATTCTTGGAGAACCCCAGCCCATGTTAAGGGCATTCAGAATGAGTGCAGTGTCTTGATGTGGAGAAGTGCTGGGTATCAGGTTTTCTCAAGGTTTTCAGTCTAGGCAGATCCTGACCTTATGGTCTTTGGAATGAGGCACTGGCTGAAGTGAATCTAAGCCTTGGGTGGAGAGAACTTTGCTGCCAAAAAGAGTTATTTTGGTGTTTCAGGTAAGCAAGTGAATCTGAAAAGGTCATAGGAAATTTCCTCTTCAAGCAAGCTATGAAGCAGACAGTGCCTTAGATGGCATTACCTAGAAAGATGCATGTCAAGCAGTCTCAATTCTACCTTTACCATTAACACAGCATAATAGAAATTGGTGAGAACTAGGGATCCACCCTGAATTTCAAAATATAAGGTTTTACAATAAAACCCTGCATTTGGTCTAAAGCTGGGGTGAAGTTAGGTATCCTCTGAAATTCGCACGGTGGAGATACACTACTTGAAAAAGTCTCCAGTGAAGCACTGTGTGGTAGATGGTGGCAACCATCATCCACTCACTTGATGTAGTGCTGCCTACTTCTTCCTTCACCTTCATCATTATCATACTTTTTCTGTCTGCCCTCCTCTCTTCCAGTTTCCCTCTTCTTTCCTGTCATTTTTTTCAATACATTTTCTTCCTTTCCAGGTGGCTTTGCACTGACAAACCTAATGGTTTCCTGTAAGACAGGAAACCATTTACAGTGCTGAGTGGTAACCATATAACCAACCCATACATGTTCCCCACATGCCAACAAGTGGGTTGGTGGAGAGTTAGTGCTCCTCCCCATAAAACCACTATAAGACAAATGGCCACCCCTAATGAGATTGTGGCATCTGGCCACTCACTTGATGTAGTGGTGCTCTCAGGTGACTTCCCTTTCCTCTCTTCCTTCCTTCCTTTTTTCTTTCTTTCCTTCATTCTTTCCTCTTCCTTCTGTCTACAGGTGACTCAACACTGAGTGACAAGCCCTATCCTCTCTTCCTTCCTTCTTCCTTGCATAAAAAAAAAAAAAAAAAGATAGTCAAGCACTAAAACTGAGTGTGAAAGGCTCACACACAAAACCACACAAAAACTTTTATCCATTTTATTTACATAAATTATCTGATCAAAAAATTAATACATAAATGCTAGTTATGAACAGTGCATTTGAACTAGCAGGATGTACCACAAAAAACAATACACAGTACTTCATGATGCGATTTTCTGACAATTACTGGAATAACATCCATAAAACTGAGCAAAAGGGATAATAATAATAATATACTTACACCTGGAATTATATTAGGAGCGAACTGAAGCAGTATGTGTGATGAAAATATGCGATGCGATGAGAGCAGTGCAGAGTGTGGGTGTAGCAGAGACGGCCAGGAGAGGGAAACCAGTTGGCCAAGTCCCCACTACGATGGCCAGAATCTGAGGCAAGAGTGGGCGGTAGACACACACTGCCAGAAGCACCGCCACAACTGGCCTCACTGCTGCTGCTAAGTCATTACGCCACCATAGCCACACAAGCAATGCCATGTTCAAATGTTGCACCTGAAAAAGAATTAGCTACAGTTAATGAAAGCATTCTTTCTATCAAGTACTGCACTGGTATATTCGTAATTTACTTTCTCTTCCAAGTATCAGCATCTTGGCTGCTGAAACTGTCCTTAACCCCTAAACCGCAGGGTTGTGTGAAGCGGTCCTTGCACTTCCAGCCGGTGGAAATTCGCGCTCTGAGTTATTTTTATAAAATATAGGCCCAAACTAGCCTGAGTGATATAAATAGCACTCAGGACTGTCCTACATTTTTTCATATATATTTATATTTTGACGGCTCCGGCTAATTAAAAAGAAAACAGAGGCATCCAACTGACGGCCCACGGCTCTAGCCATCGCCACCGAGTGTCACGAAAGTGACGGCCTGCGATTAAGTGGTTATACAACAAAAGACATGAAATGTCCCCATGAGCATATGCTGGTCACCTACCCCAACATGTTCCATACAGCAGTAGCCTTGCCCACACAAATGGTAACATGGGGCTAACTGTTATTACATTTTATATAGCTACCAGTATAGTATACTGGTGAAAGAGTGTCGAAGTGTGTGTCTAAAAATTTAAAAGTGAATGCATAGTACAAAGTAAAGTCATGGTTCTTTCAATGAATGAGATAATAGTGTGTAATGAGACTGGACAGTCATGAAATGGAGAATGTAAGTGCCTTTAAATACTAAGGCAGTATGATGACATTAGCTTAGAAAATGATGCACAAGAAAGGATACAGCAGGGAAGGAGGGTTGTAGGTACAATGACAGCAGTGACAAGAAATAGGGAGGTAAGCATGGATGTAAAGAATTTTTTGCATGGCAGTAAAGTGAACCACAACACAATATGGAAGTGAAGCTTGAACTTTACTGCAAGGATACAAGAGTGAGTGGAGCAGAAATGATTTATCTGAGAGGAGTATGTGAAAGACAAATGAGTAAGTCTGGGAGTGCAGTGTTGATGTGGATGTGTTGTAAAGAATTAGGAAGAGCCCTCCCAAAGATAATCAGATCTTATGAAGTGAACACTGTACTCAATAAGGGACTTACATGAAGTGTGTATGACTGTATGTGAGCGAGGTGGAGGAAGAGGGGGAAGCTAAGAATAAGATGGAGTAATGGGTTGGAGAAGCTTATGTGTAAGTGGTGTGGGATGGAGAGAGGGCCACCTGACAGTGAAGGACCGCAACACTGAGGCAATTTGTTCATGACCATCCCCTCAGGGATTAAGGGATCTGGCTACAACAAACAGAAAGAATCACCATTACCACCTTGATCCTTATTTCCACCTAAAGATGAGGTGAGGTAGGTAAGTCAACATACACACTACTACTACTATTAACACCACTACTAATAATTATAGTAATAAATAACATATACATACATCATCTAATTCTGTGCTGCCCCATAAGGAGCACAGGAGCCCTGGGCTAGGCTAGTTGGTTCCGACACTTAAGATAAAAGTGACCAGCCTCACTCAACCCTGAGTGGCATTATGTGCGCAATAAACCCCAACCACCCCTTGGATATAAAACTACACAAGCTCGATCCAGCTGGAGCACCTTAATTACCCACTAAACCACCAGACGCCATAGTTTGGTTATATGGTTACCACCCTGTGTAGTAAATGGTTTCCTGGCATACAGGAAACCATTTGGCTTGTCACTCAGTGTTGAGTCACCTGTAGACAGAAGGAAGAGGAAAGAATGAAGAAAGAAAAAAGGAAGGAAGGAAGAGAGGAAAGGGAAATCACCTGAGAGCACCACTACATCAAGTGAGTGGATGGTGAGTGCCCCCACCTACCACTAAGAAAAATAATAATAGTAATAATATAATGATAAAAATTAACTTACCAAACTGATGTTGGCATCAAGGCTGATTTGGATATACTTCCAGTCAAACTCTAAGCCGCGTGCACCAACCCACAGTGGAAGTGCCCGAGTCAAGAGTAGATCAGCAGCAGCCCAGCCCAACCCAGTTATCAGCACCTGGACATAATGGTCTATTTTTAACTTTGGGTACAGTCACTTTCATCATCATCATGACACTTTTTATTTTCTCATACCAAATGATGGATCTGGGGAAAAAGAAAAAGAAAAAAAGGAGACCTATCAACATCACACCCAATGACATGGGACAGAAAAACTCACACACTGATCAAGCCTCGTGCCTCACAGGCCTAACAATCTGCACACATTCTTTTTCAAAGCTACTATAGAAATCATGTGAGCTTCACTTGTGAAGCATAATGGCATACTGGTATATCAATCTATCTTGGATAAAGCAAGGCATAAAATAGCACAAGAAGTCCTGTAAGCAGCTACTGGTGAAAAAGTTTTATTGCCCTTCCTGATGCCTTGCTTCCATCCTTGAATTCTTACACCTGAGTATAGCCACATTTCTCAATCTCTCAACCACTCTTCTACCATTACCTACTCTCATCTAAAACTTGCTAAACTATACAGTATTTTCCCACGTTGTTGCGGTTTCCCTAGCAAGGTTGCCAAATTAATGTGTTTGTTACAAAGTAGAGATACTCACAACTATTGTGTCTATCAAATTTTCATGGCTACTGGTTCATATATGGCAATATTCTAGATCTTTTATACACAGCTTAGTGAAACTTCAAAGCCTTGCATTTTCACAGTGATTTCTAGACTTTTCTATGCCTAATGGCATTTCCCTGATTTCTTATTTGATACTTTGTCCCCCACCAACATGATCAATTATTTTGTCACACACACTCGTCAATCTTTAAGCATTCTTTCTATACCGTACCATATATACCACCATAGTCTGTGTCTCATCATTTATACTAGACTACACTGCACAGTAATCAGTCTTCTGCTTTTGCCTCCATTTTTTGATATTCCTCACTCAGTCTGCGATTCCTTCCCCAGTTACTATCATGGAATATTGATCGCATCAAATCTTCATCAATAATAAAATACTCTAAATCAGTGCCATGAAGAACATAATCACTTGGTATCTTCTTCATTTGCTGGCCATCCAATCCTCAGTCCAAATCACTAATACAGTAATTTCCCAGCTTAGCAAAGCATGTACAGTACCGTTATGTCTACCACACTATACTGAGATAGCTTTTACCAACAGACTGATTTTATCCTTCTTACTCTTAGACCTTAAGAGCTTTCTCAAGGGTGAATAAATTCATCTGGCATTAGTCTGAGTAGTTTGGGAAGTTTCCTAATGGTCAAAATCGTATGGTATTAATCTGAGATACTGTAAGTTGTTATCTAAGGATTAACATGCTATCACCAACTTACAGGCAGTCTAAAGTAAAATAAATAGCTGCTACATAAGGATTTATGGTTACATACTTTCCCCAGTGTATAAGCACACCATTCTTAAGCCAATATGAGCATTCCACCAACAATCATCATTACCTGTTCAGTCCATTTTTGGCGATCCTCCTAACAAAACAATTAACAGAAAGACAGAGAACATAATCAGCATTCACCTTTGGTGGGCATCAGGGATACTGTATTATTACTGTTCTTTCTTGAAGTGCTTTCACTTCATTATTCATACTTTCCTAGTTATACATTACTATTCCACCACTACATAGTGCAATCACTAATACTGTACAGTCTTGCATCTCTTATGGAAACAGTACAGTGCAGTAGCTAGTTAAATTATGAACTCTATAGCACTATCAGTAGATAATAATTATACTGTTAAAATAACACACTGTACAGTAGTCATAAAAAAAAAAAAGGGGGGGGGGGAAGTTAAATTTCATCCAGTGTGACAAGCTTCTTACCTTGATGTGTCCTGCTCCCTGCACCCGCCCCATCACTAGACTAAGACCCATAACGTCTCCAAAGTCCACTGTTGTCTTTACTAACTCCTGGAAGTGAGATACATAAAAGTAGTATTTTTGTTCATGTGGTTTATGTTCATGTGGAATATGAATTCACCTTAACAATATGTTACTCTTGCTGCCCTCAAGCTCTTCTGAATGTGAGCCCAAAGGATTGCAAGTTGAAGCTGTCCTTCTGCAGTCTACCATTCTCCTACCAGGGATAGGGAGGGAGCTGAGGAACAGTTATATAACCAGGCAGCTGCTTAGTTATCAGTGCCACATTGGGAAGGTTTCCCTCTCCAGCGCCTCTTAGTATTGCTTATCAATACAACATGAGGATAAAACAAAACAAAACTCTGCTATATCAAGAAAAACAGCAATACATATATTTACAGAGCTACTGGTTTTAACCTCTTCTGTCTGATTATGTATTTTATACTGTACTCTAGTTAGCTCCAGATGCTTTTATTCAGTCTGGTGAATGCCTCTGTAATGAGAGAGATACTGTACTGGTAAGAGGTTCCAATGAACTCCAGAAAAGAAAAATCTTCCTAATCTGAATGAAATATTTATGTACTGTCCTTACCTTAAGCACTGGTCTGTAAAATCCATAATAATTAATGAGACCACAATTAGCAAAATTAATGTGGAAAAATATATCGCCAAACTGAAGGGCGTAATATCACAAACTAGGGAGTAGGCTGTAGCACCAGCCAATCAGGGTGACACTCCCATGGGGAATGGGAATGCTAACAACAGGGAGAGCTGGAACTCCCATTTCACCAGCTACCAGAATATCTGACCATCCCCCTTTACTGACCTTTTCAGTGTGACGCTAACACAAAGAGTAGACCAGCATATTCTCCCAAACATTTCCTCTTAACTAACTCATGCACTACACCTCATGCAATTTACATATCCCACAATGTACCCCCATTACATCACAGGGGTTGACGCCACCAAGGGCACGCGGCCAGTAAACTTTGCCCCCACTACCTAGTGGCGGACCTATTGAGGGGAGGGGTGCATAGGGCCCACCCACCACAGACTTGGGGGCCAGGATGGGATGGGGCTCAAACCTGTGCCAGAAGGTACAGGGCACTGCGGTTCCCAGGCTGCCGCTTCAGCTCAATAGAGGGGGCCAGAACCTGGGAGTAACACCCCAGGAGGCTGCCCTATCAATGTGTATAATAGAGGGTCAGTTACAGTACCAAGGTGCACTTGGAGGGTGTCCCTGTAGCTGTCATGGCAGGGTGCTCCGAGGCCACTCTCACAGCCACTGGTCACTGCTGGTGGGCCGTGGATCCCAGATCCCATGCCTGGACCTGGGACTGTGCGGGTGGGTGGGGCCTATGGTATGTCTCTCCCCTTTATTTTACCAATTATGACAAAAAAGAAAGAAATTCAAAGCAAGCCTGAGGAAACTAAATCACCCAAGGGGATCAGAGTGGCATCATGGAATGGGGAAGTTTGAGGGGTAGAGCAGGGGAAGTAGTTGAGGCACTGAGTAGGAGGTGCGTGGATGTGGGATGTGTGCAAGTCAGATATAGGGAAGGATCATTCCTGGGAGTGATTGTCATTACACGTTGTTTTGGAATGGAAGGGCAGATGGATATGGTGATGTGGGTGTGTTGATTACGGAGAAATGGGTGGAATATGTCATGAATGCAATGAGAGTCAGTGAAAGGATACTAGTAGTGAAAATTTTGTTCGGTGGCATTATGTCTCCATTCATACTGACGTATGCTCCACAGGCAGGCTTGGATGAAGTAAAGAAGGACAATTCTCGGATGACTTAATATGAGTAATTAGTGGAATGGGGAATGATGATATTGTAATTTTGGGAGGAGACTTAAATGGTCATGTAGGTGTGGCAGCTCAAAGATTTGAAGGAGTACATGGGGGATGTGCATACGATACAAGAACTGAAGAAAGGGAAAGGACACTTGAGTTTGGGGAGGCAATGAGCATGATTGTGTGCAACACATATTTTAGGAAAAGAAAGAGTAGGTTAATTACATATGAGTCTGGGGTAAATAGCAGCCAGGTAGACTATTTCCTGGTCAGGAGGGTTGATAGGAGATTAGTGTGGGATGTTAAAAGTTATAGGAAGTAAGAAGTGTATGCAGCAACACAAGTTACTGATATGTGACATGGTACTTAAGAAGCAGGCAATGAAAAAGAGGATCTATGCATCTAGGAGGAAAATATGGAAGTTAAAAAAACAAGCAATACGGAATGCCTTCTATAATGAGATGAGCAGAGAAGTAGCTGAACAGGGAGACACTGACAGAAGTGTTAATGAACAGTATAGAGCCCTCAAGAACAACTTCTTGGGTTACTGATTCAGTGTGTGGATGGACAAGAGGCCCACCATGACATAAAGTAACTTGGTGGTGGGATGAGGGTGTAGGAGCTGCAGTTAAGGAAAAAAAGAAGGCATTTCAGGAATAGAAACAGGGTGGTAACAAATAGGAATACTTGGCTGCCAAGCATAACGGTAGAAAAGAGGTTCACAGGGCAAAGGCTGATTCTTACGGACTTTTACTTGATAATCTAAAGTGTGGAAAGAAAGGATATGATATTTATGGTGGCACACCAGATGAAGAGGGAGAACAGGGATATCATAGGTGAGCAGTGTGTGTGTGGAATGATGATGGAAAGGTAGTGGTGAACAGTGAGGATATAATACATGCCAGGAGGGAGCATTACAACTGGTTGTTGAATGAGAAGTCTGGCTGGGACAGGAAGGTTTGGAGCCACCAGATCCAGTGTTTGGCCCTTGGCCTTTGATTAATACTGCTACTGTGAGCAGGGCAATAGGCAGGATGCAGGTGAGGAAGGCAGCAGGTGTGTCTGGGCAGCCTGCAGAAATGCTGAAAGCCTCTGAAGATATAGGAGTCGGGTTAGTTACTGACTTCATAAATACGATTAAATATGTGTTGTCCCAGATGACTGGCTGAAGAGTGTAATTGTAAATGTGTACCTGGAGAAGGGTGATGCCCTGAAAAAGGAAATTATAGAGGCATATAGCTTCTGGACCAGATAATGAAGGTAATGGAGAGAGTTCTAGAAGGTATGATTAGAGATAGAGTGAATGGGTTTATGCCAGGCAAAGAGACCACTGAAGCCATATTCATTGTTCGACAACTTCAGGAAAAATATACAGGAATAAAAAGGGATTTTATACTTTGTTTTTGCTGATTTGGAGAAGGCCTTTGACAAGAGTCCCTAGAGAGGTGGTGAAGTGGGCAATGAGAAAGCTTAGGATCGAGAAGTGGCTGGTTAGGGTTGTTATGGCCATGTATGTGGGTGCTGACACCCAGGTAACGGTAAATGGAGATCTGAGTGATGAGTTTTCCGTGAATACATGTGTGCATCAGGGGTCAGTCTTGAGCCACTTGCTGTTTATGATGGTACTTGAAGCCCTCATGTGACTTCAGAAATGGACTCCCGTGGGAGATGTCCCGTGGAAGATGCTGTGTACTGATGATTTGGCTTTGATTGGAGAGAAAGGGAGGTAGAGGAAAGATTTAGGAAGTGGAGAGATGGTATGGAGCACAAGGGCTTAAGAGTAAATGCAGATAAAACAAAAGTGATGGCATCTAGGGCTGGTGACAGTACAGCACAGTTAAAGAAGAAGGAAAGTGGCCATGTGTGATTTGCCACAAGGGTGTGGGAAGTAATTCCTTTGTTTGTGATAAGTGAGCACATAAGAGATGTAGTGGTATTAGAGGTAGACTGCGAGATAATGCTGATTTCATGTGTGCGGTGTGCCAGGAGAGCATGTGGAGCATGTGGAGATTGTCCGGCATGAAAGGACTGAACTAGCTGGTGAGTCTCTTGAGTGTATGGAAGAGTTTTATTTGGGAGACATGTTATGTGCTGGAGGTGGGGCAAGAGCTAGCTCTGTGGCTAAAGTGAGGAGTGGTTGGAAGAAGTTCTGGGAGCTGTTGCCTCTTCTGACACTGAGAGGGCTCTCTCTCCGTGCTAAGGGATATTTGTATGCAGCATGTATTAGGAGAGTAATGTTATGTGGTTGTGAGACCTAGGCAATAAAGGAAGAGGATATTCGCAGGCTCAAACATACAGAAATGGAGATAATTAGGTGGATGTGCAGTGCATCCCTGAGTGGACTAGGATTACAATGGAAGGGCTGAAAGGAAGGATGGAACTGAAGTGTATTGGTGTTGTAATGAGGAGGGGTAGATTGAGGTGGTTTGGGCATGTGGAGAGGATTGGGGATGATAAATGGGTGCAGAAAGTGTAAGGTTTTAACAGTAGGGGCAGGGTTGCAAGAGAGACTGAAAAGACCTGGGATGAGGTCACTGAGCATGACCTCTGGAATATGGGACTGAATAGGGAGGCCGCTGGAAATTGAGCAGCATTGAGAGCTGCCATTAGGTGACCAAGGCTAATGCATGCAAGAATGTTGGAGCCTTCAAAAACGAAACAAAATGAATGTATTTTGATAAGATTAACTAAGTGGTCTTACAGTTGCCAAGCTTGCCATCTCAGGTGGACCATCTGATGTGGGGAAGAAGGTGGCGAGAAGCAGCATCTTACATAGTTGAGTCAGCATATACATTCCTCCCACTTGTGCACACTTCCAGAATGCCCCATACTCAGGCCTGCCAAACGATACCAGTAATGAATTTGTCTTGTGATGCAGTAACTGAGTACTGTATGTATGAAACATGATGGAAACATGACTATATTCTATACACTATATGTATGAAACAAGGGTAACATGACTAGATGTATGTATGAAACACATGGGTAACAACTATTAGTACATACAGTATATGTATGAAACACAAGGGTAACATGAGGTAGATATGTGTATGAACAGAAGGGTAACATGACCAGATACATGTATGAAATACAAGGGTAACATGACTACAGTAGATACATGTAGGAAAAATGAGGGTAACATGACCAGATACATGTGTGAAAAATACAGGTAACATGATCTGATGTCTGAAACATGAGGGTAACCATTCTGAAAGCCAACACAACCTAACCTAACCTAATATAACCTAAACTATGATATCCCGTCCTAACTTAGCCAACGCTATCACAATAAGATATGATACAAATGTTATGCATGAATTCAGTAACTTGAGACAATACCCTTTTGTTTACAAACACGTAATGACAACCAAGACTTGTTCACCTATAATGCCATAAATGCCACAGGAACAGCATGGTATGGATCCACGTATGATTATTATAGAAAGTACTCTTCCCATTAACAAAAAATACTGTTCCAACTACAAACTACGGTACTCACAATGATAGAAGAAATATGTAAAGAAATCAGAACAACTGGTAAGCTCTCTGGTGATGCCCATAAACTAAAATTTTAGCACGGGCTGAAACCAGAATAAAGCCATGGTAAACAGGACATTTTTCAGGCTACTCCTGTTTCTGGAACTGCCATTTTCTTTGCTTAACAAACTTTCAAGTTCTGGGGGCATCCAACTACAGATGAAGGACTTCCAGCAATAATCAGGGTCAAAGGTATGCTTGGTTGTTCTGTACTGTGTTCTTTAGTACTTTACCACATGTGTGCTGTCTTCCAAATATCCCATTGGACTAGGCCTTTCACAGGATATTTATGTTTCATAGATCATTACATACGTTAGGGGTAGGGGTGTGAGAGGCAGACCAAAAAAGACCTGGGACAAAGTCACTAAGTGTGACCTCAGTGAAAAGGGATTGAATAGGGAGGCTGCCAGAGATTGATCAGCATGGAGGGCCACCATTAGGTGACCAAGGCCAATGCATGCAATCATGCTGGTCCTTTATAAATGAAACGAAATGAAAATGAGCATTTTTTTAAAGTTTACCTGTGAATATCCGGTCTATGAAGACTTTTTACTGGTATATCACACATATTGTCACCCCAACAAAGTTACCACCATGTGCAAAACTTGCTGTCATGCTGGCCTTACTTGTTGCTTAATTTAAAATTCCTTATTGATATGTTAGGATTCGATCACTTTAGTTGTCAGGTTACTGTACATTAGGATGGAACAGGACTGGATAGAAAAGATCAAGTTAGGATACTCGGACTGATAGGTATTCAGTGGCTTTCTAGTTAGGTTAAGTAGCAATCCTATGTGGTTAAAATCAGGGGTATCTGGGAAGGAAAGCCCCCTATTTACCGTAGGTTAAGCTAGGTTAGATTATTACATTTCTTGTAGGCTACCTTTGATGCATCCCATTGGTGAGATCATTGGTACCATAATCAACACATTCAGTCAGTGAACATGCTGCTGTGGACAAAGTGGCAGCTTAAGTACCCCAAAATAGGCATAGATTGTTTTTTCTTATACAATTTTTGCAGTTTAAAATGAACATATGGCTTTCTGTGTGGCATACTGTACTAAAATTACTTTCCTGAAGATTGACAGATTGTGGGAAGACAGTTGGAATCACAGTGGCCGTGTTCAAATTTTTCTGAAAAAACTTGTGGTAACCTTCAAGCAGACATAGGATCACCACTTAAATATTAACAAAATATTTTACCAAACTTTCATTTGATTCCGTGACTTTGTAATGATACACATAAGTGCATTTTCAGTATGAATGGGATGAATCATTAAACATGGAAAATACAATTACTGTATACAGGGGATTGGTTAGGTTAGGTTAGGACAAATTTGGTTAAGGTAGCATACATGGCTTAGTTAGGTCTGAATATCAGGGTAAACATAAACTTTAAGCAGTAGAAGCACCTTACCATATCAGCTCTCCTTCCTGATAGTCTATTACCCCGGTATATGTTTCTGATTATTTCTGAGGTGATAAGGTAATTAAACATTTCTTGTTAAACTTGTTTCCCCATTGTTTTTAGTTGTTCCACTATGACAACTCATTTCGTCCAACAGCATATTTGCGAAAGGGACCGTCCTAACCTAAGTGCTTAACTAAACCTAACCTAACCTAGCTTAACTGTACTGGAAAAGCATGGACCAAATCAGTAGAGAGTTGGCCTGCAGTCCTACTGGGCCCAGGTTTGAATCCCAGCTGGGACAGGGAACAGCTTAAGGATTTTAATTTCATTAAAGCAGACTTTACTGATCTAGAAGACCCGCTGACATGTCATAAAAATACCCCCACTAATACCAATACACCAGTCCTGTATGAGACAGCCCTAGCATGTATTCAACATGGCCAGTGGGTGTTAGTGCCGAAGTGGTGATATGTATAGGTGAATGGATGCAGGGGGACTCCTGGGCCTTGATAAAAAAATAATAATAATAACAACAATTTAACCTAACGTAACCTAACCTACAGTTGGGAAAATGGAATACGAAATCCACCTTTGAGTACACTGATAATTTTCTTCCACTGCACTAGAAACAAACAATCATTGGTATGGCTTAAGGAATGTGATGATAACAGGGGAACAATTTTTCGGTAAGAGGTAATTTACCACCCTGAAAATAGTCAGAAAAATACAGAAAACAAATTGGAGGAATATGAAATAAACTGGTAAGGTCTTTCTCCTGCCTGAAGTAATCTTTTGTGCCAAAAATGGCATTCTAAGAGGATGTCCAACCGTCTCCATAGCACCACAAGTGTGTCCATCTGTCTTTGGTGTCACTGAAGACTGTAAACAAAGACCACTTTCAAACACTGTTCACTTTAATAAATAAAAAACACTGAAACTCAAAAACACACTCACAAAATACTCAAAGAATCTTATGTGGGGATTTGGTAAAAAACAAAAATTGAAGTAACAATGTACTGTTCGCTTAAAGATTATCGGTACCAATTCTGCTTAGCCCCATTGGTTTTTCCCATCCATGAGTTAAGTTTGAGGGAAAAATTTACCAATATTATCCAAATCCTGGTTGTGCAAATTCTGAAACTAAACATAATAACCAGTATTTCCACATCAAATAACTCGTTACCGGTAATGACCAAACTACTGTACTACTACTACTACACGTGAGAAGCTAATACATTCTAAACGCACGATAACACGATAAACACTTTCTGAAGTCTACTTCATGAGCTCCACGCAACTCACGTATATAAACCCCATAAAATAGTGCAACAGTCATAGTTGTAATCGTTCATGATATCCACTTACTCATTTAGGCTTGTCTGGAACTAACACTGAAACTCATATGTACACATAATATATATCGTCATAATCACTTACATTCCAGAGTACTTGTAGGTAAGGAAATATGGCCCATAAGCCAAGGCAATACAATTTCCAAAATGAAAGAAGGTCATTCTAATGCTATGAGGAAGGTATACAACATGATGCGCGATAAGATAATCTTAACTAGTGGTTTGAATGGATTTTCATATAAATACTGAAAGACGTGACAGAAATGAAAAGCAATATAATTTATAAATTGTGTGAAAAAAGACGATGTAAGAAATTTTATTATACACAAGGTAATATCCAAAAAAAAGGAAACAGTGTCAAAGGTAAGACTGTCCTATCTTTTCAGACAAGATGCCGCGAACCACAACGTAGTATCTAACGATATTGTTCCGATGAAAGATAAAATGGAAGGGATTATGGCGTATATGAATGGCAAAGAAATTCTTCAGGGCAAGTCATCTCAAGGTACAAATACTGTCTGTCCAGGAAATCTGCGATTTAATCTGGCAACAACAAGATGAGACTGAATAGGGTAAAGGTAAGGCTGCTAGTCGATAAAGGAGCGCCTACATCCTGCCTATACAGTCATTTTTACTCCCGTCACCATTTGACCCTCAGCCCGCTTTTTCCCACCTCAGCTCACCTTGTGGACACAAGGGATGGCCCCCTGCCCATACGTGGGGAAACACAGGCCCTACGTGCAGACATGCACCAAAACGTCTCTGCACTACACCCCTTCATCATTTTTTACTCTACTTGTTGGGCGTATGACGGATACCTGGGACTGGATCTTCTTCAAAAGCTCTGGACAAGCATCGACTGCCATGGGCAGCAACTCCAGTTTAACAAACCTCTGGACTCCAGCCTCCAACCCATATGCACATGCACGCCCCCCCCCCCCTCGGCCCCGGTCCCCACCCCTTACCCCCCCAGGGTCCCTGACCCCTTGTTCTTTTCCCCGCCCCCCCTACCCTCACCTTCCCCGCTACCATCGCCTCCACCCTCACCATCCCTCCTCATCATGAGGTCTGGTTGCAACTAAACAGGCTGTCAGGAACCCCCATTCTTTTCTTCCCCGCCTAACCCCCCGGGGCCCTTTCCTCCTTTCTACTCCCTCCCACCTTCCTCCCCCCCCACCTTCCTCCTCCCCACCACGATATGGTGTGCATCGCTAACCTCTCCACCACCCCCCTTACCCTACCAAAGGGGCTAGTCGTGGGGGAAATGGAGGAGGCCAAGCCCTACTCACCCCCTTGCGCCCCCGCCCCCCTCCCCCCTTACCCTCATCTCTCTCCCCACCAAACGGACAGCCTACGCCACCTGCTCCTGGTTTCAGGACCTATTTGCACCAGGACCAACTGATATAGGCCACACCACTGTCCTAACCCGCGAGATCCACACAGAGGGACCACCAATTCACCAACCGTCTCGACGAAAAAAAGAACACCAGTGAGCTGAGGAGGACCGGTAGGTCCAGGAAATTTTAGATGCCGGTGTCGTCTCACCTGTTGTGCTAGTGAAAAAGAAAGATGGGTCAATGAGATTCTGTGTGGACTACCGCCAAGAATGCCACGTATAAATGACTCCCTGTATGGAGCATCATGGTTTTCCACTCTGAACCTCCAGTCAGGGTATTGGCATGTTCCAATACACCCCACCGACAGAGAGAAAACTGCTTTCTTTACCAGCAACGGGAGACATTACGAGTTTAACGTCCTGCCCTTTGGACTCTGCAGCACCTGTGTCACTTTTTCACATCTTATGGAGTCCGTCCTTAGTGGCCTCACGTGGGGGACTTTGCCTCACCTACCTAGACGACGTCATCGTTTTTAGCAGGACCTGGACTGACTCCACTGCCTCAAGCAAGTCTTCCAACGGATCAGGCAAGCCGGGTTAAAACTTATACCATCCAAGTGCGTCCTGGCGGCACACTCCGTTGTCTTCCTGGGACACATTATCTCCCAGGAAGGGATTGCCCCCGACTCAGACAAGCTCCGCGCCATCACGGACTTTCCTTTACCAAAGGACGTAACAGAAGTCCGAGCTTTCCTGGGACTAACCTCCTGTTACCGGAGGTTTGTAAAGGGTTTCACTGACATTGCTAAAAAGGGAGAGCCTTTTACATGGACAGAGGACAGAGTACTGCCTTCAGCACCTTGAAGAACAAACTTATCACAGACCCTGTCGTTGCCTTCCCCGATTACAACCTGCCGTTTCGCCTATACACAGACGTGTCACTCATCACAATCGGCACTGTCCTAGCACAAGTACAAGAAGGACAGGAGCACATTATAGTATGTGCCAGCAGAACCCTCCACCAGGCTGAAAGGAACTACGCTGCCACCAAGTGAGAGTGCCTCAGAATAATCTGGGCCCTAGAGCACTTCCGGGCATACCTGTCTGGCACTAAGGTCACCATCATCACTGACCATCAATTGCTCCAATGGCTCTGACAATCAAACACCCAAAATGCGCAACTCTCATCAGATGGAGGGAGACCTTAGAAGATTTCCACAATGAAATCTCCTGTCACCCCGGAAAACTACACACTAACGCAGACGCCCCGTCCCGGCTTCCTATACAAACCATCCACCCCGCATCCGAACTGGTCCAACAATGGCGAAATAGTAATCGACCAGACTGGATACGAGCCCACGTCTTTTCTGAACTCAACAAACAAGACGATCACCTCTTCTCACAAATGGGCCACATCGTACCCAACCCCGAAACCGCCCTGGAAACATTGACCCATCTCCATTCTAACAAAGGGATACGCCTGGGCACATAAAAATTACTACAGGTGTTTCGAGACATCTACTGGACAGCAAGCCCCTCCAACTTGGCCCAACAAGTGGTTCAAGCCTGCTGGGCCTGTGCCCTCGGGAAGGACATCACCCGCACCTCCGGCCCCGCTGGCAGAATCACGGTTCACAAATCCTGGCAACTCCTGGCCGTGGACGTAGTAGGCCCCTTACCACCGAAAGCCGGCTACCATTTCATAATCACGTTCGTAGACAGCTACTCCAAGTTCCTCATCACTTGTCCAGCTAAAGAACACCATGCTGTGGTTGTATCTGAAGCCCTCGTCTGCCACGTCTTCCGTCTTCCCCTATTTCGGTATTCCACAGGCGCTACATTCTGATAATGCGCCGGAATTCACTGGGAAAGTATGGCAAGAACTCGCATCTCTTTTCGAATACCAAATTTCCCACTCCTCTCCCTACTGGCCCCAAGGAAATGGCATAAGTGAAAGGAGCCATCGCACCCTCCTAAAATCAGGTGTATCTGAATAGAGGAGACTCAAGATGAAGACTGGCCCACCCACGTAAAGACCATGCAGTGGGGACTAAACACCTGCCCCAGAGACGACGGCATCTCCCCCACAAGCATGTTTTTGGAGAAGCCCCGCTCCTCCTCCCCCTCAGACATCACCTCAAACCACCGACCAAGCCCCCAGTGTCCAACCCCCTTCACCACCTAAAAAGCAGATTACACCACCTGCAAAAGTACCAAGATCTCAGGCCGGACACCAAACCCACCAACCCCTACAAGCCAGGAGATACAGTTACAGCAGTTCGACTACCAACCCAGCACAAACTGGCCCCTCGATTCACGGGCCCCTACACCATTACCCACATCCCCAATCTGTATCAAGTCACCATTGACTATCATAGCACCCCGTGCACATACAGTAATAGACACTTCAGACCGTACATGGAGAACAAACCTCCGCCTGCTCCGCCACCTACATCCCCCAGCCACGCAGCCACATCTTCCCCCTCCACCCCCACCTCTCCCTCCGATTGCTATCCCCTATACCTTACCCCTTCCCCCTCCTCCGCTTCATCCCCCATCCCCTCCTCCTCACCTGCCGCCTCCGCCCCTGCTCGTCCCCCCCCCTACCACCACCTCCCCCACCCCCGACACCGAATCACCTCACTCGTACGCTTATGCTACCTTTCCTGAACCACACGGCACGCAGCATTCCACAAACCTTAATCTTCTTCCCTGTGGTGGGGGCCAAGATGATGCGGCGGATCTTCATGGCCGGAGGTGGTGTGGCGGTGGAGGTGGGCCTTGGCTGAATGCTAGCCACCGACAGGATGGCCGGCGTTTTATGCCGCTGGTAGAGGGAGGAGTTGGGGATGTCCCTTGGGAGTGCGGCTGGCAGTGCTCTCCACATGGCCTGGTGAATGCGGTATGTCACCCGGTTGGTGTTTGGTGGAGTTGGGGTTGAGGGTGGTGAGTGTGATGGGGTGGCGGTGTATCGCTGGGGTGGGCCCAAACTCACCACCTCTGTAATCCTGATCGGATTACAGAGGTGGTGAGTTTGGGCGTGGGTGGTGAGGGGTGTCGAGGGGTATGTGACGTGGAGCGGCGGGTGATGGTTGATGGTGGTGGTGGTGTGGATGGAGCGGGTGGTGAGAGTGGGTGGAGGCGGTGCCGATGGAATGCGGTGTAAAGGGGGTGATGCGAGTTGTTCAGTGGGTGTGAGGTGTTTAGGACACGGTGGTGTGAGGAGGGGTGGCGGATTAAGGGTTGAGCAATGTGGCGTGCTGTGCGGCATAGGAGGGGTGGCTCGGGTGGGCCGGTGAAGTGATGCGGCGTCTGAGGCAGGTGCAGAGGGGAAGGAGGGGGGTGATGAGATGGTGGGTGAGGAGGAGATGGGAGACAGGGTAGAGGAGGGTGAGGTATAGGAAGTAGGAGTCGGAGGGAGAGGTGGGGGATGTTGGGAGGGATGTGGTGAAATAGCCGGGGGATTTAGGGGTCGGAGCGGTTGGGGGTGTGCTTGTCGTGTAGGGCCTCACATGTCTATTGTGGTAGGTTGATAATCGATGGTGGCTTGGTACGGATTGGGGACTTGGATAACTGTGTAGGGACCTGTGAAGCGAGGGGCCAGTTTGTGTGGGGTTGGCAGTTGGGCTACCATAACTGTGTCTCCTGGCTTGTAGGGGTTGGTGGGATTGGCATCCGGCTTCAGGTCTTGCTGCTTTTGTAGGTGGTGTAACTTGCTTTTTAGGTGGTGAAGGAGATTGGATGCTGGGGATGTGGTCGGGGGCTTGAAGTGATGTGTGAGGGGGAGGAGAAGCGGGGCTTCTCCAAAGACACGTTCGTGGGGAGAGACACCGTCATCTCGGGGACAGGAGTTTAGTCCCCACTGTACGATTTTTACGTGGGCAGTTGTTGTTGTTGTTGTTGTGAAGATTTGCCACACGGGTGTGGCACGGGCTTAGGGTGGAGAGCCCGTCAGAGGATGGCATGAAACAAGTGAGCGTCCTCTGCATGGCGACAGAGGACGCTGGCGTAGGGGGGGGGGGGGCAGGGCGGGGCGAGAAAGCAGAGTGGTCGCGGCGCCAATGGTCGGGCGCCGACGAACTGCAGTGGTGCCGCCCCGACGATACCCCCGCTCGCCCAGCTCCCCAGCAGCAGGTGGAGGCCGAGGGAAAGGCCCTGTTCCAGGTGGAGGGAGAAAGTCGGCCTCGACCTCCGGGTCGGCGGAATCTAGGCCTACTCCCCGGCGGAAACACTGCTGCAGAGAGCTGGTCCCACCGAGAACAGCGGTGGAGGTGTTGTCTCGGTGGGAGATGGACTGCGAGTCTCCCACGTGGGCAGGCCAGTCTTCATCTTTTGTTTCTTCTATCCGTGTTCGCACCTGGTTTAAGAGGGTGTGATGGCTTCTCTCACATATTCCATTTCCTTGGGGCCAGTTGGGGTAGGAGTGGGAAATTTGGTACCTGAAGATGGTAGCAAGTTCTTGCCATATTTTCCCAGTGAACTCTGGCGCGTTGTCAGAATGTAGCGCCTGCGGGATACCAAAGTAGGGAAAGACGTGGCGGACGAGGGCTTCAGGTACTGGTACAGCATGGTGTTCTTTGGCTGGACAGGCAATGAGGAACTTGGAGTAGCTGTCCACGAACGTGATTATGTAAAGGCAGCTGGCTTTCGGTGATAAGGGGCCTACTACGTCTATGGTCAGGAGTTGCCAGGGCTTGTGAGCCGTGATCTTGCCAGCAGGGCTGGGCGTGCGGGTGATGTCTTTTCCAAGGGTGCAGGCCCACTCATTGGGCCAAGTTGGAGGGGCTTGGGGTCCAGTAGATGTCCCGAAACACCTGTAGTAATTTTTTTGTGCCCAAGTGTATCCCGTTGTAGAGTGGAGGTGGGTCAGGGTGTCAAGGGCAGTTTTGGGGTCGACTACGATGTGGCCCGTTTGTGTGAAAATGTGATCACCCTATTGATGGAGCTTGGAAAAAACGTGGGCTGGTATCCAGTCGGGTCAATCACGATTTTGCCATCGTTGCACCAGCTCTGACTCTGGGCAGATGGGTTGTACCTGAAGCCAGGATCGAGCGTTGCCGTTCGTGTGGAGTTTTCCGGAACTGTAAGAGATTTCTTAGTGGAAATCTTCTAATGTCTCTCTCCATCTGATGAGCTGTGCGTTTTGGGTGTTGAATTGGTGGAGCCACTGGAGCGATTGATGATCAGTGATGATGGTGACCTTAGTGCCGGACAGGTAGGCCCGGAAGTGCTCTAGGGCCCAGACTATCCTGAGGCACTTCCACTTAGGGGCAACATAGTTTCTGTCAGCTTGGTTGAGAGTTCAGCTGGCACAGGCGATAATGTGCTCCAGTCCTTCCTGCACCTGTGCCAGGATGCCGCCGATCACAATGAGCGATACGTCCGTGTGTCATGGCTCTAAATTATCATAATACAATGCATAAATAGCATAGTAGCATAGTAAACTAGAGAGTGAGTGAGATAGGGAAGTGAAAAGGAAATGACGTTTGCATTTTCTCTGAGGCCTGCCGAATTGCAAGGTGTCACCTGTCCATCTCACAGTAGGAAGTAACATAGCTCGCACTTTTGTACCATGGGAAGATGACTAAGGAAGAGACATACACACATACAGGGTTCTAGAAGGTTCCAGGACATGCCTAGTCCACGTGACAAGGCTTTCCTACACCGCAAAGGAGGGTACCTAGATCAGAAGGACGAGAGAGAGCAGGCAGAGAGGAAGAAAGGAGAGTGAGGAGCACGGTAGGAGACAAGGGGCAGGCTCACGAGAGTTAGAACGCATTAGACACTCATATTACACTCGTGTGCGATAGAATCTGAGTTAATCTTGAGAATAAAACTACAATCAACCAAAACTCATCTTTAACTCCTCTCATCGTTGACAACAAGTGAACTGAGGTTATCTTTACAACATATTCTTTTCAACAACAAATTAAACTTTTCTATAGAACTACAACCGCCTCGGCTACGACTACAACATTTGGTTGGCAGCGGTGAACAATGGTAAACTACATTTCTATCCCACCGCTGCCACCAAATGTACCATTGTTCACTGCTGCCAACCAAATGTTGTGGTCGTAGCCGAGGCGGTTGTAGTTCTATAGAAAAGTTTATTTTGTTGTTGAAAAGAATATGTTGTAAAGATACCCTCAGTTCACTTGTTGTCAACGATGAGGGGAGTCAAAGATGAGTTTTGGTTGATTGTAGGTTTATTCTCAAGATTAACTCTGAGTCTGTCACACACGAGTGTAATATGTAAGAGTGCCTAATGCTAGCTAACTCTCGTGAGCCTGCCCCTTGTCTCGCACCATGCTCCTCACTGTCCTTTCTTCCTCTCTCCCTGCTCTCTCTCATCCTTCTGATCTAGGTACCCTCCTTTGTGGTGTAGGAGAGCCTTGTCACGTGGACTAGGCATGTCCTGGAACTTTCTAGAACCCTGTATGTGTGTATGTCTCTTCCTTAGTCATCTTCCCACGGTACAAAAGTGCGAGCTGTGTTACTTCCTACTGTGAGCTGGACAGGTGACACATTACAGTCTGGAAGGCCTCAGAGAAAATGCAAATGTCATTTCCTTTTCACTTCCCTATTTCACTCACTCTTTAGATTACTATGCTACTATGCTATTTATGCATTGTATTGTATTATGATAATTTAGAGCCATGACACGTGTATAGGTGAATTGGGAGGTTGTAATCAGGGAAGGCAACGATGGGGGCGGTGATAAGTTTGGTCTTCAAGGTGCTGATCGTTGAACTCTTTCCTCCGTCCATACGAAAGGTTCGCCCTTAGTTAGGTCGTGGAGGAGCTTAGCGATTTTGGCGAAGCCCTTTACGAATCTTCGGTAGTAGGAGGTTAGTCCCAGGAAAGCTCAGACTACGTATACGTGTTTTGGTAGGGGAAGGTCCGTGGTGGCGCGGAGTTTGTCGGGATCGGGAGCAATCCCTTCCTGGGATATGATATGCCCCAGGAAGGCAATGGAGCGTGCCGCCGGGACGCACTTACATAGTTTAAGTTTCAGCCCAGCTTGTCTGATTCACTGGAAGACTTGCTTGCGGCAATGGAGGTGGTCAGCCCAGGTCCTGCTGAAGACGATGACGTCGTCCAAGTATGCAAGGCAAGTCTCCCAAGTGAGGCCACTAAGGACGGACTCCATGAGATGCGAGAAAGTGGCAGGGGCATTACAGAGTCTGAAGGGCAGGACATTAAACTCGTGATGCCTCCCGTTATTGGTGGAGAAGGCAGTATTTCTTCTGTAGTTAGGGTGGACCGGGACCTGTCAATAACCTGATTGGAGGTCCAGGGTGGAAAACCATGATACTCCATAGAAGAAGTCGAGGAAGTCATCTATTCTGGGCAAGAGTGTGGCGTCCTTGGTGGTGACGTCGTTGAGCCATCTGTAGTCCACACAGAATCGCACTGACCAGTCCTTTTTTAGTAGTACGTCAGGGGAAGGACCACGTGCTGGTGGAGGGCGAGATGACGCTGGCATCTAACATTTCCTGGACCTGCCGGTCCTCCTCAGCTCACTGGTGGGGATTCTTTCGCCAGGACGGTTGGCGAATTGGTGGTCCTTCGGTGTGGATCTCGTGGGCCAGGACAGTGGTGTGGCCTATATCGGTTGGTCCTGACGCGAGTAAGTCCTGAAAGTCCAGGAGTAGGTGGCAAAGTCTGTCTGCTTGGTGGGGAGAGAGATGGAGGGGTAAGTGAGGTAGGGAGGTGGCTCGGCCTCCTCCATTTCTCTCACAACTAACCCTTTGGGTAGGGTTAGGGGTGAAATGGAGAGGATAGTGATGTGCACCGTGTTGCTGTGGGGGGGGGGGAAATGGGGGAGAGTAGGCAGGAGGAGAGGGTTCTGGGGGTAAGGCGGGGGAGAAGAGAATGGGGGTTCCTGATGGCCTGTTTAATTGCAACCAGGCCTCATGATGAGGGGGAGTGGTGAGGGTGGAGGCAATGGTAGCTGGGAAGGTGGGGGTGGAGGGGGAAGGAGGAGAGGGAACAAGGGGTGGGGATGGGGCTGGGGCTGGGGTGGGGGGCGTGTATGTGCAGATGGGCTGGGAGCTGGAGTCCGGAGGTCTGTTGAACTGGAGTCGACGCCTGTAGCAGTTGATGCTTGTCCGGAGCTTCTGAAGAAGATCCAGCCCCAGGTATCCGTCATACGCACGGCAGGAGGAGTAAAAAATGATGAAGTGGTGCAGTGCAAAGACGTTTTGGTAGGTGTCTGCACGTAGGGCCCGAGTCTCCCCGCGTATGGGAAGGGGGCCGACCCCCCCGTCCACAAGGTGAGCTGAGGTGGGGAAAAGCGGGCTGAAGGTCGAACGGTGACGGCAGTAAAAATGACTATATAGGCAAGATCTAGCCACTCCCGTATCGATAAGCAGCCTTGCCTTTACCCTATTCATTCTCATCTTGTTATAGACTGGGGGGCGATATTTCTGTGAGGTGGCCCCCGCTACCGTGGGGAGGTGCAGGGGCAGTCCTAAAAATCCAGCTGCTGCGGTGTGTAGTCGTCCTCGGGCTCCGTTTCCCCAAGGTCTAGGTGGTTGTCTGTGGAGGCGTCACCCTCGGTACCCTCGACATCCAGGGCCGAGACCTTATGGCGCCCCTGGGCAGTGGACTTCCGTCGAGCAGCTTTGAGTTGTTCCCTGATGTCGTGGAGGGGACATTTGCTGCTGCACGCAGTGAATTCCCATGGGTTAATGGAAATCCAATTGTTGTCTCTTAGGCGCCTGCATGAAGGGTGGGTCCTGGGGATGGAGGGCTTGGTTGGACTGGAGGTGGGTGAGAGGTGTGTGGTGGCACTGCTTTTTGCATGGGGAATTTGCTCACAACACCAATCTGCTGTGGGATAGTACAGGCAGCCAGGAGGCGACATACAAGCTGGATATCTTGATCCAGGTCTCCCGTTGGGTCATGAATTGTGAAGTGCTCCCTGACAGCACAGGGTGTTGAAAACATTTTGTTCCCGGGTTTCCTTGCTACACTCCAGGTATGTAGCGGTGACGAGTCGCCGGGGCTGGAAGAGTGAGTCATTGAGGTTTCCGTCGTAGGTGAGGGAGTCGAGCTGTGCTAGTGCTACGACTTTCCCTAATGAAGGGGTGATTGCTTGCGTCGTGAGCTTGGTGAATTCCGCCCATGTCAGCTCCGGGATGATCTTAGGTGCAATTGTGGCTACTGCTTTGCCCAGAAGTAGTAGTGTTACTGCTATTTTCTGTCTGTCTGTCCCGAAGGTTATGTCCAACAGTGGTTTTACTATTTCCAAGTAATTGTGGATGTCGTATTGCTCAGGGTCGAATTTAGGTATCTGGACGTGCGGTTTTGTCGCCATTTTGCCTAAGTTTCCCTTGTTCCATGTTGCCACCTACCGGGTCAAGAACCACCGCTGGCCACCAGTGTTATGCTGCATTTGAAAGGGTACGACTTCTCGTTCCTTAGACACGGAGCCTAGAGCAGGGTCTTCTATCTAGACCGGGTTGGGTTTCTTAAGGCAACTAAAGGGAACAGGGCATAAAAACTCAGGGTAACAAACCTTACACGTATATTGCCTTAAATTACAATCTGAGTCAAATACAACAGTGGCACACTAGGCAAGAAAATAATATACACAAGTAAGACAGGGCTGGAGGATTCTGTGACAGGTAGGTGTAGCCGGGGCTTGCGGTAGGGTGAGGCCTGGCGGTAGTGGAGGGACCAGAATGGCGGCCTGCGTCAGAAGGCCGCTGCTCGTCGGAGCGTCCGGAGGGGCTTTTGTCAAGAGGCCTGGCTGCTGGCGCTCGTCTTGGGCCTCGTCAGGAGCCCGGGCCGTAGTTGTCTCATTCGGGAGTAGTCTGGGGGCGGCTTGATGTGGGCGCCCTTCCTGAGGGGCCAGGGGGGTCGGGCCTTGAGGCTGGGCCCGAACAGGGAGAGCAGGCGCGCTTGTTTGTGCCCACTCTGCCAGGCAGGAGGTCATCGGGTGGGGCTTGGGAGGTCACGCCCCAGGGTCCTGGGGACGTCTCGGCTGGTCCAGGGGCTGCGGTCTCTCTGCTGAGCCTCTGTCAGTGGTGGACAGCTGCAGCTCGACGATGAAGAGTCCGGCAGGGATGGGGACTGCCGAGGGGCGAGCCGGAGGGCTAGAACCCCAGGTAGGAAAGACTGATTTATGTGGTAGGTAAGTCTGCTATATGTGGTAGGAAAGGCTACTATATGTGGTAGGAAAGGCTGATCTGTGTGGTAGGAAAGGTTGTATGGAGTGACTGCCTCAAAACATTCTCATTCTGCTTGAGGTGGTGTAGGAATAGACAACTTCACTGCCCATTACACTCGTGTGTCAACAGCCTGTTTATACACACTTCCTCTCCTCCCTCTCCCTTCCTCTCCTCTTTGCCCCTTTCGTTTCCTCCTCTCTCTCTCTCCCAGTCCATTCTTCCCTTCCTTCCCGTCTTCAGCCTCTCCCTATCCCTTCTCCTCCTCCCTCTTCTTTTCCCTTTCCCTTTTCCTTCTTCCCCTTCCTTCATCTCCTCCCTTCCCCAGCTATCTTTCCTCTCCCTCCTTCTCCCTTTCCCTCTGTCTTTTCCCGCTCCATCTCCTTCCCCTCCCCCATCCCTCTTCTCTTCCATCTCACTCTTCTTTCCCGTGCTTCCTTTCCCTTCATCTCTCTCCTCCTTTCCTTCCTCTTCTCTCCCCTCCTCTCCTCACTTCCTTTACTCGCACTCCCTTCCTCTTCCCCCTCTCCCAGCTCCCTCCCCTCTCTTTTCTGTCTCTCTGCTTGCTTATCCTCCTCTCTGTTTCATCCTCTCCAATATTTTATCATTTCCCAATCTTTTTTTCATCGATTCTATTCGTTTTACTCCTGATTTTTCCTTTTCTCTCTCTCTCTCTCTCTCTCTCTCTCTCTCTCTCTCTCTCTCTCTCTCGAGTGGTGACAGTAAAAGTGAATTTCATATCTATTCTCTCTCTCTCTCTCTCTCTCTCTCTCTCTCTCTCTCGAGTGCTGACAGTAGAAGTGAATTTCATATCCATAAACTTAATTTAGTAATTCAGTGTTCCTTTGATGGAGTGAAGGAAAACTTAACAGCATCATGAATGTAGTAAACAGCCACCAAGAGCCTAGGTAAAGCATCCAACACTGACACTAAATGATTTGTGAAGTGCTTCAAGATGATCGTCTACCTACCTCGTCAACTGAAACTTTTATCAGACAGTGAAATCACAGTAAATTATATCCACAACATTCCCTTCATCCACTGCCTTTGTCCAGTTGTCAAGTATTGCTTTTTACTGAACTGCCTTTTCCTGAACAAATTACTTTTCCTCATGTGAGCCATTATCTCCTTCCTAATCAAACTGTCCATACACTTGCAGATAACACTTGTCGGGCTCACAGGTCTATAATTTCGCGGGTCACTTTTGTCCCCTTTCTTGAATATTGTTGTGATGTCTGCAATCCTCCAATCTGTTGATAACTGCTGGGTGCGGAAGGAACACTCAGAGAGGATTCTCAGAGGCTCTGTTCTTTCTACCATCACCTCTTTAACTATCCTTGGGTATAATTGATCGGGGCCCAGTGATTTGGCCTTCTTCATCTTCTGTATAACCCTCTTAATTTTCTCGTATCAGCAAAGGCGATATTGCCTCCTCTTTCCCCTTCGAGGAATTTCTATCTGGTTCCTTTACAAATACATTAGAGAAGTGCCTTGAAAGAACCTCAGCTTTTTCTCTGTCATTTACCGTCCTAGTAGATTTGTCTTGACCAACGTATAACTCCAGAATTCTTGCCTTGGTTCTATTTCCAGAATAATTTTGGGATCTCCCTCACAAGCCTCGCTATTTCTTGCTCCTTGTTCTTCACTGCTTTCCTTGTTTCTCTTCTAACTTGGTTGTTGACTCTCCTATATTCTCTTTCGGGTTCAGTGTTCATCCTTCCCTCCATTCTGTTCTCACCATTCCTATAGTAACTGTCTTTCGGTCTCTTCATTTGTTCCCACAGTCTTTGTTTCCTCTTACTTTTATTCCATGGTTTCCTGTTTATTGTTAAGTTCTTGTTTAGCCTCCTTTTTGTGCTGCCATCAATGAATGACTTTTTGGGAACACACTCTTCAACTATATCTTGTATCTTCTTGAATTTGATCCACTTCCCGTCTATGTCTGTCCCCGATGATAAAATGTCCTTCCAATCAATCGCCAATTTCTGCCTCATGAGTCAGCTTTTTCATACATATTTACTACTTTTTCACTTTTTTCCTGCAGTTCCTTCACATTGCAATAAAACCCAGTGCAGGTATGGTCACTTTTCCCCAAAAGACTGTCAACAGTGATGTCTTCAACTATGGTTTCATCCTTACTTAATATCAGATCCAGAGTACTGTCCCTATTATCACCTTAGATTCCAGTAGCAGCACCTTACCAAATTATTTCATCTTGACAGTCTTTTATATATTTCTGGTTATTTTCAAGATGCTAAATGAACGTTTCACGTTGAATTTCTTTCCGTATTGTTTTTAGCCATGTTTCTTTTGCTGTATCAACACTTTCCCGAGTGTAATGGTGCACACTTCAACATAGGTCCCGGTCGCCTTCTAATACCTCTTCCTAACCTTACATTTTAACCTAACAGCCTAGATTCGAGCAAGTTTTATTAAGTCCGCCATAACCCCCCCTGAAATAAAGCATCAGGAAAAGAAAAAGTCAACACTAAAAATTATTTACGCCCATAAAATTAGTAAGAAAGAAAAGTGAAACAGTTACAAAAGGTAAATACAAACGTAAAAGAGTTTGGTTAGATTGAATAAGTCTTCCGTTAAACATGAAGAAAAACAAACGTCGATGAGGCATAAGGAACATGGTAACAAGGAGGACTAAAGTCAACAAAGATCACTTGTTTACCACACGAATAAACTCAGGAAAATACAGAAAACAAGCTGGAGGAATAGGAATTGGCCGCCTAAGGTAAAACTTGGATTTACCGAAAAATAAATCCCTCAATTTTTTTCGGTTGTTGAGTCTTTAAACGGGTATTCGAGTAAATATAATTTTATAGTGACGTATTTAAATTGACATGCTTATATGTATATTTTATTTTATTACCATTTTTTTTTTTTTTTAAGAACCAGCGGCCCTGTTGCTGCCACTGCCATTAGTCTGTGATGCCGACGCCATATTTGTTTGTACGGAAGTTCAAGAAGTCCAACGACAAGGAGAAAAAAATTGCTCTCATTGAAGTGTAAATAAGATTTATTTGGAAGAAACAGTCAGAATGTCCTGGAGACTGGAAAGAGAAGAGGTTGGACGCCGGCTATGCTTCCATTCGCACCACTTTGGCTTGCGTGAAGATGGTTACTCTGGGTACGTATTATTCAGCCAGCTGCAAGTAATTCACAAGCCAAGTACGTGTATGAGGTTAATGTAGTGGATAATAAGCGAGACGGAAAGTTACAAGAGGCAGGTGATGAAAAGCTGGCTCACTATATGTAAGAGGATGTTACCATGGTAGAGATGTCAACTGGGCTAGCTGCCCAAGTAAAAGCAGATGCTTTATGTATTAGCTGCTTAGCAAGTTAGAATCTTGTAGGTAACCCAGGGAGCTTTTTTTTTTTTTTTTTTTCCCTGCGTCTGCCTGCGTTCCATTTTTTCTATTTTGTTATTATTTTCATGCTGAATAACTCGGGCCTCTCATAAATTCGAATGTTTATTTTGTGAAAGTTTTGCAACATTTCCTGCTTTGCTTTCTTGCAGTATTGCGGTTGAAAATGATACCAGTTGGTGTATATATTCATCTAAGCACCGAGTCTCCTCCGTAGACAAAGTACCCATAACCATAGTTATTTGGAATCACTGACTCTATGGCATAGGGTAGGATGGGGAAGGTATTCATGAAGATCAGCTGTCAGCTTCATAATTACCATTTTGAACCTTTTTTTTCGGTATTTTAGACAATTCTATGGTATTTTTCTCGCAAATTATATTTATTTTACTCGAGGATAACCTAATCTAACTTAACCTAGGTTAGGTTAGGTATGGTTGGATTGGTTAGGTTAGAATGACTGAATTAACAACTTTTTTTTGGGTGAACTTAGCTTTTTTCCATGGATTATGATGTTTGAAGTGATTTTGTTGTTCATTTATGCCGGAAAATCACTCGTTCTGCTTTCCCCTCGGGCATTGAGGGGGGGTGGGGGAATATCTCAAAAACGAGTTATTTCCGACAAAAATGAATATCAAAATTGTTTGTAACATCAAAATCCATGGGGAAAAGCAAAGTTCACCAAAAAATATGGGTTGATAGCTGATCTTCATAATTACAGATGGGGATAATCTTTCATATCTGACCACGTTATTTTGCTTTTTTTTTTTTTTTTAACCATTCATGCAGTTCTTCAGTAGTTTCTGAGAGGTTTCAAGTTTTGATGTTTATCTCTTAAATAGTGAATAGTGCGGTAGGATGTTATAGAGAAACTGGAAGAATCTGAGGCGAAACTGACTTAAAAATGTATGTGTGTATGCAAAGATATCCTTTCTCTTACCTTCCCATCATATAAAAAAAAAAAATAGTCCTACCTTGTTTCGATTACACATTTACCAAATTCCATAGTCATGCGTAGGAATGGCCCAGCAATTTGACTGACAAGCAATTGAAGGCATATGCATATTAAGTTGGGTTGGGTTTGGCTACGTTTTCTTCATATTGAGACATTAAATGCCAGCTGAGAACATAATTATGTGTAGTCAGCATTATAGGTTATAAGACTAAAATAATACAGTAATCCCTCCATGATCCAACATAATAGAGCCAAAGGCACATCCGGGACTTGGTTTTGTTCGGGACTTGGGAAAAATGCCCCTGGACAGGTTCTTATACACCCCAACCCAACCTGACTTTGAAAGCCACCTAAATAACTCCCTACCAGACATGCACAGCACCTATTTAAGACTCTATTCACGCAAGTAAGGGACAGAAACCATAAAATAAATGAAAATGAACCAGAGAATGAGAAATTAGAAGTGAGTATGGAAAATATTTTATAGTGTACAAGTTGCTTATGACACGTCTGTGACAGTTGCGAATATTAACCACCTCCTCTATGGGTCTGACAGTGGTGGAGGTGCACTTGAAGCACGTACAATAATCCAGTGTTGCGCTGCAGTTAATCCTTTGCACTGTGAATTATAATTGTTTAACACTGCACATTCTGTTCTTACTTGCACCATGCCAGTTGCAACACACCTGTGTTGCACTCTGCACTTAATCCTTTGTACTGTGAATTCTAATTTCTTAACACTGCACAACACTGTAAATTCCCATGCGGTCTAGTGGCAAGGTATTTCACGCACTGACCACCACGAAAGTGAGCACGTGGGCAGCCATGGCAACATGCGTGCAGTCACGACAGTAGGTAGGCGGGAAGTGGGGAGGTTGCAGGGTTGCTCTAGTGGATGTCGCTGGAACTGCACACCAAAACACAGCTGTTCATCACTTCACGGCAAATTTAGAGTAGGGATGAACACATATCGGCCCCCCTTTTTTCTTTTTCTTTTTTTTTGTTTTTTTTTTGTTTTGACTTTTTCTTTTTTCTTTTTTTACCATTTTTGGACCCAAGCCCAAAATGTCTGGGACTTGGGCATCCTGGTTTTAAAGGGATTACTGTATTTTATAAAGTTATTTACTATACGTATATATACAGGGTGATTCACGAGTTTCTCCGGAAACTCTGGGAAATGCAAGCTTATGCAATTCTGAGCATAAAATACTCTATAAGTATAGGTATTCAATGTAATGGTTTTCAAGTGGTGAAATTTTCAAATCTGACATATGAATGTGAGGCGGCCCATCATGCTGAAAAATTATATGTTGCTGTGTATTCAGAGGCACATCTTTAAGTAACAAGGGAAGTTCATCTCTGATAAAATTAACATAGACATCTCCTGTAAACCTCCCTTCAAAGATAGGAGGTCCAATCAGCTGGTTGTCAGTCATACCGCAACACACATTAACTGAAAATCGGTGTTGAAAGTTCCGTTCAGTTGTCTCCTTGGGATTTTCTTTTGACCACTAATGTGCATTACGAGTATTATGTGATCCACTGCGGGTAAGTATGGCTTCGTCAGTGTATAAAATGTACTTGCACAGCTGAGGATGATCTGCTAGCCAAGTACAGCAATAAGGTCGTTGAGCAGAATCCCCGGGTTGTAGATGCTGACGTTGTTGTATGTGATATGCGTACAGACCTTCCCGCTTTAATGTCCTCCATACCTTCGCTTGTGGAAGAGTAAGTCGGGATGAAACTCTTCTTGTACTGATGCTAGGGCTGCGGTGTACCATTCCTACTGTGCGTCGTACTTCAACTTGCCTCTCATGTAGACATGGTAAAAAACTTTTGCATCTGGGCTCCTGTTTGGATATTTCTGTCTGTATTCTCTTGCTGATGCTTCAGCGTTGCCATTGCATAACTCATAGATAAAAATCATATCTGCATACTCCACGTTTGTAAATGTGAATGGCACTGTAGCGAAATGTGGGTGAAACCGTCCTTGTAATAAATAGGCCTACCACACTCGCCAGCACTTGGCGGGAATTGAGCTCTGAGTATCACTGGTATTGCATCTTTGCCATGTTTACTCTTTCAGTAGTAGATTTATTTGTTACTTTAAAGTGACATACTTTTCTGTGTAGAACAGTTACTTACCTGACGATTAATGAAAGAATAGTTTCATTCGAGTAACCTGGCAACATAGCAAGACCGCCACCAGCGTGGCCGCCTCACATTCACATCTGTCAGATTTGAAAATTTCACCACTTGTAAACCATTACATTAAAT
>JAGKTI010000703.1:93146-118026 GCA_018397915.1 Birgus latro | reverse complement strand
CTAAAATATGGGATACAAAGCATCAAATAAATAAATTGTTACCAGAAAAAGAGTTAGGTAGGGCAAAGGTGTTCACTGTTCACCAACAGCATCGGTCATTCTTGACACTAACCCAACCTAACCTAAATCAGAAAGCCACCTACCTACCTCCCTGCCGGACATGCATAGCACTTAATTAAGACCCCATTCACATAAATAATTGGCACAAAGCATGAATTAATCGAATTTTAACCCAAAAATTATGAATTTGAGGTGAGTAAGGCAGGGGTGTTCACAAGTTGGCAGGTTAGTGTAAGTAAGTATCGGACATGGCTATCACTATGAAAATCATCATTTCTCATATCTCATGCACTAAAATATGGGATACAAAGCATCAAATAAATAAATTGTTACCAGAAAAAGAGTTAGGTATGGCAAGGGTGTTCACTGTTCGCCAATAGCACCAGTCATTCTTGACGCTAACCTAACATAACCTAAATCAGAAAACCATCTACCTAACTCCCTACCGGACATGCATAGCACTTAATTAAGACCCCATTCACATAAATAATTGGCACAAAGCATGAATTAATTGAATTTTAACCCAAAAATGATGATTTTGAGGTGAGTAAGGCAGACATGATTATTACTGAGAAAATCACCTTTTCACAGCCTATGCACTCAAATATGGGACACAAAGCATGAAGTAAATAAAATGTAACCAGAAAAATTATGATTTAGAGGTGTGTTGGGGAGAAATGTTCACCAGTTGACTAGATAGTGAACTTATGTAAGAGACATGGTAATCACTGAGAAAATCACCTCTTTCACAGCCTGTGCACTCAAATATGGGACACAAAGCATGAAGTAAATAAAATGTAACCAGAGAATGAGGATTTAGAAGTGATTATGGAAAATATTTAGCAGTTGACAATGTTTACTTACAGTCCATGATTGTTGTTTACCCCCATCTCTAAGGTTTTTACAGTGGTCATAATTGCTCTTGAAGCATGTCCAGTAATCCAGTGTTTAACCGCACTTAATCCTTAGCATTGTGACTTTTGATTATTTAAACAAGAACGAAAATATCACAAACGATCGGACAGCCATTCACTGTTCACGGGCATTGAGACAGAACTAGTAGGAGGGAGATTGAGCGGGAAGGGAGCTAGTCGGTGCGGGCAGGAAATTCAAACTGACGCGGTCGGAAAAAATCGTTTTTTTTTGGGGGGGGGCATCAGCCCACGATGTCCGAATAGTGAGGTGTCCGGATAGTAGAGAGATTACTGTATATGTAAAACACTCGCTGGATGTAGTGCTGCTCTCACATGTCTGCCCTTTCCTCTCCTCTCTTCTTTCCATTCTTCTTCTTCTGTCTTTCTTTACTTTGTTCTTTCCTCGTCCTTCTTCCTATGGATGACTTTACACTCTCTCTTCTGTCTTTTTTTCATCCTTTCCTCTTCCTTCTGCCTGTGGGTGACTGTACACTGAGTGAAAGCCGAATACACCAGCAAGCCATTTTCTATGCTGGGTGGTAACCATATAACCAAATTATGGCACCTGGTGGTTTAGTGGGTAATTGCAGCGCTCCAGTCGGATTGAGCCAGTGAAGGTTTATATCCAAGGGGTAGTTTGGGTTATTGCTCACGTAATGCCACTCAGGGATGAATGAGGCTGGTCACTCTCATCATAAATGTCAGGACCAACTTGCCTAGCCCCGAGCTTCTACACTCTTCGTGGGGCAACATAGGATTGGATAATGGATGGATGGATATATATATATATACACACACACACATACTGTACATACTGTATACAGTAAAACCTCACTAGAACAGACTAATTGGGGCCAAAGTCATTCCGAAAAACGCGATATTCCGAAAAAAGCGACCTTGGGGATTACCCCCTGCTAAGATATTTTCATACATGAAAGGAGTCATGGCCACAATCCTACTTCATTCCACCATTTCCTTCTGAATTGGGGCATTAACTCATTTGCCTCTTAACTTTTCTCATAGGCCACTATAAATAATTTATTGTATAACACAGTACAGTTTTTGTAAGGTTTATACTCGATAAAGGCCATTGTAATACTCACAGGAAGATATTTTTCATACATGAAGTGTCATAGCTACCATCTTGCATCACCCCACCAGTTATTTCTCCCTCTTACTCCTTAACTTTTCTAAAATTCCACTAAAAATAATTCATTGCAATACACAGTATAGTTTTAGCAAGGTTTAGACTCGATAATGGCCAAATATAACACACAAAATAAGATATTTTCGCTTATTAAAAGCATCATGTCCACCATCATGCTTCATCTTCACCAGTCCATTTTGACTTGTGGTAGTATCTCATTTGCCTCTTATTTTTTTCTCATATTCAACTATAAATAATTTATTGCACGACACAGTAAAATTTAAGCAAGGCTTGGACACAATAAAACTCATAATATAAAAATAAGAAACAATTTTCTTACGTTACCATTCACACTTCCTTTTGCTATCTCTACAGTCTACACACCCACCTTGCCTGGTATTATCTTTCAGCACCTGACGAAGGTTTTTTCAGAGCAAATCCTTCAAAATCATTTCCCATTATCTTCAGGGTCATCATCAAGGAACAGTGAATCACTGTCCCAATTGTTTTCACTTAAAGAGCTGAATTGTGGATGGGAATCGGAGGTGTAGCCCATACCTTGAGTGTGTACATGTGTGGTGTACTTAATTTTAAGCATTTTTCAAGTACACTTTATACACCTTAATTTTTACAGTCTTACAAACAAATATGATCACTCTGTCTGTATATTTCACTTATCATTCGGCACCGTCGAGCAGTATATCAGGGACTTAGGGAAAATGTCGTTGGGGGGAAATGATGTGGAGGAAAAATAGTCACGCCGTCAGCTCACCATGAACCGACGCACGAACACACACACCGCTCACGGTGTTTAATGATTAAAGCTTGATGTCTCGGTATTAATGCAGACCCCTTTTCTAATTTTTAAGCATTTAGAAAGAACATTATGGGTATATTTTAATTATAAACACTTCAAATACTGTACTGTATGTAGACTTAGAACAATAGCTATGCTGCCAGCCCACCGCCAACCTACGCACGTACACACAAACCTCCCGACAATATGGCCACCCTGCCATGAGGTTAGGTAGTCTTGACCGCTTCTAGCTTTTTCGGAGTTTTTCTGAAATACAGTATAAGACATAATTCCGGTTGGCTTCCTGACTCCGAAAAAAGCGACTTTCGGTGTATTGAAATCCGTTGTAGTGAGGTCATACTGTATATATATTTTGTTTGTCTCGTTTATAAAAGTGTTGGCCTCACCTGACGATGACTCTCCATGCTGCACGTTCTCTGACAGCCTCTCTATGCAGTTCCTTGTCCGTAAGGTCAAACTCTACTATCTCGTCCCAGGTCTTTTTTGGTCTACCTCATGCAACCCTAATGCCAACATTCACACACCTCACATTCTGCACCCAATTGTCGTTCCCCATCCTGTCCACATGCCCAAACCATTTCAGTCAACCCTTCCTCATCACAACACCACTACACTCCAGTCCCATCCTTCCTCTCAACTATTCCATCGGAAACCTAGCCCCCCCCCCCCCACATCACATTCAAGGAGCCCTACATATTTGCCTAATTATTATTGTCATTTCTGTACATTTGAGTTTATGAATATCCTTTTCCTTAACTGCCCATGTCTCACTACCATACAGCATAATTTGCTCACAGCTTGAACTTTTTCACCCTCATCGAGTGGTTGTGGAGAGATTTCCCTAAAATAACTGGACAGAACTAAAAATGAAGCTGTAAGAACAGTAAATAACCCAGCAATTACAAGTGAACTACCTCCCCTACAAGAAAGATGGATATTACCTCCCTTGCATTACTTTATAGATATTTTCTTGGCAAATGCTTAGAGAAAATTGCATCCCATTATGATGCCTTCATGCCTTCCGCTATGCTACACAGGTAGTGCTTATGACTTGACACTCACACTGTCATATTTTGGAACTTCTGGCCATCAGAATTCCTTTATTTTCCAAACTGCTTCTCTTTGGATTTTTCTTCCCCAGATTAATTCCACACCACCACCACCACTTCACCCTACAGCAGTTCAAGTCCACCTCATATATTGTTTATTTGTTTTTATTTTTTATTTTTTTATTTTTTAGAGGACACCTATAATCTTGTGGATAGATTTTTTTTTGTTTTATTTTTTACTTCTTTGCTTCATCTTCTGCTTAAAAGCTTCATCTTCTGTTTAAAAAGAAAAAAAGTTGTACATATGTTCTCGTAGTTGGGCTGGAACTAGCTCAGTAGCAAGGGTAAGGCGTGGTTAGAATAAGTTTAGGGAGTTATCGCTCCTACTGACATTGAGAGGGCTCTCCCTCTGTGGTAAGGGGTCCTGTTATGCAGCATGTGTTCAGAATGTAATGCTGTACAGTATTATAATGAGACTTGGGACAGTAAATGAAGAGGATATTAATTTTGTAGTCTCAAATGTACAGAAATTAGAATGATTAGAAGGATGTGTTGTTCATCCTCGGTGGGTTAGGATTATGACTCAAAGAGTCAGGGTGAGTTGAATGTATCATTGTAGTGAGGTGGGGTAGATTGAGATGGTTTGGACATGTGGAGAGGCTTGAGAATGACAACTAGGTGCATTATTTGATATCTGTGAATGTCGATGGTAGAGTTAGGAGAGAGAGACCTAAATAGACCAGGGATGAGGTCTAATGTGACCTCAGGGATAAGGAATTGAATGGAAAGACTGCTAGAGACCGAATGACATGAGATGCCATTTGGTGACCAAGGCCAAAGTATACATGCCTACTGGAACCTTTAGAAACAACCAAATGAACAAAAAGTGAAGTAGGTAGAAGAAGAGGGAGAAAGGAGATAATAAAGGGAAAAAATTGAGAAAGAATGAAAAAGAAAGAAGACAGGAAGAATTGAAAAATAACAATGATTTACATCCCTCAGGTTGATTCTATGGACAAAGGAGGCAATTTCATCGGGTGGCTGCACGTGGACAACAAGAACCTGTCTGTGATGCTTGTGGAGGAGGGACTCAGCTCAGTCCACTTTTCTGCAGAGTCCTCCAAGTTCTTCCATTTATTAACTACAGCCCAAGATGCAGCCAAGGAGAAGAAACTTAATATCTGGGCCAACTATGTAGAAGAAGAGAAAGAGGAAAAGGTCAGGATACAGTTTTTCATTATTTTTTGTATCCTACCTCAATCCATGCTTTGTTTGGAAAAGTAGGTCAGGTTGATTATGATTTATTACCTTGCCCAGACGGAGTCTGACGAGGTATTGTTTTTGGTTAAGTTTGTTTGTTTCTTAGTTTGTTAGCAACATAAAAAAAAAAAAAAAAAAGAGCTGAATGAAATTATGTGAAACTTTCATGATATGTAGGCATTATTCCCCAAAGAAAGTTATTAAATTTTGGAGGTAATTGAGTGACCTTAAAAGGTCAAAATCAAGGTCACAGACTTTCAGAGGGCTGTAACTTGAAAACTGTTGACAATTAAGATATTTACTATTAGGAACATACAGGAACTTGTAGTAGGTGCTTTCATTCGGCATCATGACCTTTGACCTTGAATGACCTTGAAAGGTCAAACTTAAGGTCATAGTTATTCAGGAGCTACAACTTGAAACTGGTTAAGATAGAAAGATATTTAAAATTATCAACATAGAGGAAATCCCACATGGGTTTTTAACCCCTTAACCGCGGGCCGTCACTTCCGTGACGCTCGGGTGCAATGGATCATACCGCGGGGTGTCACTTGTGATTCTGTGTTGTTTTAATTTGCCCGGGCTTTCAGGTGGTGACTTGTATCATCTATCAGCACTGCCAATGTCCAGCAATAGTCAGGGCTGCTAATGTCATCAGTACTCCCATCCATTGTTGACATTTTAGCCATTTTCCCCCATTCTAGACTACCCTCCCTACCTCTCCTCCATTACCCCCTCATGTCGTCTGCTCAGCTGCTCTGTGCTATGCAAATCTTACCCGAATTTTTCCACTGATTTCATCCATTGAAATGAGCCCTATGCCCTATTCTTATACCAAATAATATATATACTGTATATAAAAAAATAAGGTAATTGATAGTGCCATACACCTGGAATTGGCTAATTATCACTTGGCAACATCCAACTAGCACTCGTTCGCTAATTTCCCCTACTTTTTTCCCCGTGAAATATGCCGTTTGAGCTATTCTCGTAATATAAATATATATAAGAAAGGAAGGGAGAAGCCTGAGTGATATTTATATTCACCTGGAACTATGTAATTTATTATGTATTGTCTAGATTTCCTATGCCTTATTTCTTCTCATATACATTAGCAGCTGACATTTTCAGCTCTTGGCTACTGAGATACGTACAGTACATTCAGTTCACTTTTGTCCTTCAAGGTGAAATCACGTCACAGTCGTGCCCCTCCATTTCTGCCACTTTTGTGCCCATTATAAAAGGCCCTGTGACCTACACTCCTACTAAACATCGTGTGGGAAGCAGTAAAAGACTGTAGATATATATAAGTGTAATAAAGTACTAGTAATAATAAAGTGTGAGTGTGTATATGAGTAAGAAATTACAGAATACCAGCGGCGAATTAGCATGAGTGGGAGGCTCGTACGCACCTGTATTTTACATTGCTTTCGCAGTTTTTTTTTTTTTTTTTTTTTTTTTTTTTGGAGTATGGATTCCAAACTACTTGGAAATAATTGAATAGTGTTTCTAGTAATAATATCAGGCAGTGGTATTCATATTACGGGATGTCGGGAAGTGTAAAGTGGAGACTTAGTTACCCAACTTCAGAAGTCTCCAAGTCCTACAGTAGTTGACGAGTGCTAAAAAAAAAACATCCCTGGAGAAAGCTGAAGGTATGTGCCATAAGCATATGTAATTATAATATTCTAGGACTAATAACTGATTTTTGGCAAATATTTTTAAAAAGTCAGTCGGAGCGAGGATTTGCCCCGCAGGATGGGCACGGCACGCCTCTGACAACCCCGCAGTTAGGGGTTAATTGGTACCCTGATCTTTGACTGTAAGTGACCCTGAAAGGTCAGAGTCAAGGCCATGAATATTCAGGGAGTTATAATTCGAAACTCGTTGAAGACAGAGATGCAGTAATCCCTCATTTATCCAGACAAGCAGTATCTGGACCTGTTCATTATTTGGATACTGGACCTCGGCTCTATTAAACCATCATCCGATGCAATTATCTGGATGTAAAAGTTCCCTGGAATATCAGTGGGCCAGCCAACATGTTCAGACATTCAGTATTGTGGCTGCTGGGCTCAAGCTGTGAGGGAGAAATAGGCCATAACTCTCAACCAGAGCTAAAATGTCCGTTAGCCCCCGTACTGAATGGTCAGAGTCGTAAGCTGGTTCAGTCACTCCCAACGAACCTCCAGTACCTGAGTACTGTAATACGACTGTAACTCACAAGCAGCTGTGAATGAGAAATAGGCCTTAACTCACAACCAGAGCTAAAATGTCCGTTAGCACCCGTACTGAATGGTCAAAGTCGTGAGCTGGTCCAGTCACTCCCAACGAACCTCCAGTACCTGAGTACTGTAATACAACTGTAACCCACAAGCAGTGTCAGAACGTCCGTACACATCCCCACTGAATGTCCAAAGTCGTGCGGCCACCAGGCTAAGTCTTTCCAAACTGCCACCACGCACTGAACACAGACCACAAGCCACGAGTATATGTTTGGTGACAGTGGCCGTCTGCCTCTTTACCGAACGTCCAAAGCTGCCCGGTCACTGAGAGTTTTGTTTCCAAATGGCCACCACATGTGTAACGGACCACAGGTCATGAGTAAGTGATGGTAAAAGTGCCTGTCTGCCTCATGAGAGAAATGTGAAAATCTTGCCCACACCTCGCATCTCCCCCCTCCTATCCCTCCTCCATACCCTCCAGGCTGCCCCTCTCATTCCCTTTTTCCCTCCCCTCCCCGCTGATAGCACTGACTCATGAGTTTTTAAAGTTTTTTGCAATTTATTCAGCTACTATTGGCCATATCAAAATTCTGCAGTGACCACATGAAAGCTCATAAAATTCTGCAAAATTTTTCACTAAGATGGTGAGAAGTTATATGAAGGTAAGTTTTACTCCTTAACACTATATATTCTCACTGCATTTCTGTACTTTTACTCATAGTTTTTTGTGTTTTTATTAGCTTATCTTATAGTTTAAATATCAACAAAGATGACAGTATACCATTTATAACAATTTAGCCAATTTCCGGTGGCATATTTGGCTGTGGAATTTTTTTTGTGATATGGGAGCAGTTAGATAACTGATTTTCCAACCATCCTGAGGTATTTTGTGGATGTTTGTTGTTTATGCTTTGTTTCCTTGGTGTTTAGCATTGATATGAATAATCCTATGTGTGCTTTGATGTCTAAATATGGCAGATTGACCTGAGAACAGGGCAAAAATTAGGAGGGGTGTTGTACTTAAAGTAGTGTGTAGGTAGGGTGTTTTTTGGTTTTCAGTGTTTTTTTTTTCATGGTTTTCTTGGTGTTTAGCATTACTTTGGGTATTCCTATGTGTGTTTTGATGTCAAAATTTGGCAGATTAACCCGAAAACAGTGCCAAAATTAGGAGGGGTACTGTACATACAATAGTGTATAGGTAGGGTGTGTGTGTGTTTTTTTTCATGGTTTTTCGTGGTGTTTAGCATTACTTTGGCTATTCCTATGTTTGTTTTGATGTCTAAGTATGCCTGAATGACTGGGAAACACTGCCAAAGAAAGCAGAGGTACTGTACAAATAGATTAGGTATACAGTCAGCGTATCTCGACATGATTGCGGTGGGTAGAGTGTGGCCAACTTGTGTGACTATTGTTTTGCCACTGCATCTACCATGGAAAAGCCACACGGGGAAAAATGACTGCATGTCAACTCTCTTGAGTTCTTTCCCGTTGCTTTGTGTAATAATAACGGTCAGTTTTAATTACACATGAAGGGTGGGTGTTTGCCTTCTCACCCCTACTGCCTTCTCCCTACCCCGTCAGGGGCTTTGTGCAACCCCAACAAATTTGCACGTACATATTTCTCGTGATGTCAAAGCCTTACACAAGTGAGGATAATATAGTGAGAGTGATTGAGTGCTACAAATTAAGGCTAAGTACCAAAGAAATAAGTCAGCAAACTGGCATAAACCAAGTTACAGTACGCCGCCTCATATAAAAGTTTAAGGCCTCTGGAGAGCGTGAGATGCCCTGCCACAAACATGGTGGGGGATGGCGTCCCAAGATTAGTGGTAGGACTTTGGCTCACATAAGGTGTCAATTGGAGGAAAATCACACCCTTACAGCAAGACAGATAAAGGAACAGAATCCCATGCTTCTCCACGATGTCAGTGTACGAACAATTCAGAAAAATATCCAAACAAAACTGGAATATCGGAGTATTCGAGCTCGAAGTAAGCCTTTTATTTCTGAAGTGCAGTGGAAAAAGAGGCTGGCTTTACACACAAGTTCAGCTCCTGGACCGTAGATGAATGGAAACAAACAAATCTCATAGACTGATGAATCCTCATTTAGAGTCAGTGACACAAAAGGCAAAAGGGTGTGGCGCCGGAAGGGGCCGGATCCTTGCGATCCAAAGTACACCACAAAGTCCACTAAGCATCCTCCTTCCCTCATGGTGTGGGGTGCATTCTCGTACGGAGGCGTGGCTGATCTGCATGTCTTCCCCAAAGGCCAGTCAGTCACCAAGGACGTCTACCTGAGCCTTTTAAAAAGACAACTGTCTGGCTGATTGTTTTGCAGCAACTGGTGCTGAGGTGCTGCAGCAGGATGGTGCTCCATGCCACACTGCGCATGCTGTCAAGGAATGGTTTTTGCAAGCGAGGTGAAGTGTATACCTGACTGGCCTGCAAACAGTCCAGACATATTACCCATAGAAAACCTATGGGCCATCATTAAAGGCAAGTTGAGGAACAATGACACATCCACACTGGCCAAATTGGCGTCTGCACTTCCTCACGCACGGAATAACATATCTGGGGAAACTTTGCAGAATCTCGTGGACTCTCTCCCCAGTCACCTATTGGAAGTGTGAAAATGTAAAGGATACCCCATACATAAATAAAAGGTTAGTTAATAATTATTGAAAAAAAATTTCATCTCATTCTGTAATGTAGTTTGGTTATTGTTATCAGTAGAAGTCGAGCTGTACACGTTGTTTTTAGAGTGATCACGTCGAGATGCGCCGATTGTAGGTTGGGGATTGGGTATAGTTAGAGTGTGGGTATAGTAGGGGGATATTGTTCACTATCCGGACTTTGCCACTGCCCGGACATGCCTTTTGCTCCATTACGTTGGATAATTGAGAGATTGCAGCATTTACTTTTACCAAGGTATAGGAAGTCACATATGGGCATTCATTTGGCAGTATGACATTTGACCTTGAGTGACCTTGAAAGGTCAAACACAAGATCACAGATTTTCAGAGGGCATAACATCAAAACATATGCACCATTACCTTAGACTTTAAATACTGTTATCTACATACAGGAAATCCCATATGGAAGAAGACAGAAGATAATACAGTACAATGAAAAGAAATGGCAGGCAAAGAGAGAAGTGGCCAGAGCAAAAAGGGTGGGCTGGGAAAATTGGAGTAGACATCTGGAGAGTGCACATGGACAGACAAAAATGTTTAAAATTGCAAGATAGATGAGGAAGGAGAGGAAAGACATTGTGGGAGCTAAATTTGCAAAGGATGAAAATGGAGAAATAAAAACTGATGAGGCAGAAATACTGGAAAGGTGGAAGAGGTACTTTGAGGAGCTGTTAAATGACGAAAATAATTATGAGATAGAAGGGATGGGAAACGTTGAAGGGCCAGTTGCAGTGATAACAGAGCTGAAGGGGAGATAGTCTCAAAGGAAATGAAGACCGGGAAAGCTCCAGGTCCAACAGGTATAACAGCTGATCTGATAAAAGAGGCTGGAAGTACTGGTATAAAAGAATTGACAAGGATTTTTAATAACATCATAGTAAGAGGACAGCCACCTGAGGACTGGAGAGAGAGCTGGACAACACCTTTATAAAGGCAAAGGAGATGCTCTATTGTATGTAAAGTATCGAGGAGTCAGACTGTTGGAGCATGGAATGAAGATATTCGAAAAAGTGCTGGAAGGAAGGCTGAAGCAGATAGTGAAGATAGATAACGGACAGTTTGGATTTTGCGCAGGTAAATCCACAATAGATGCAGTATTCATCATGAGAGAGTTGCAGGAAAAGTTTCAACAGAGGAGGAAATGTTTGTACCGTGTGTTTGTCGACCTGGAAAAAGCATTTGATAGAGTACCAAGGAGAGTTATAGAGTGGGCCTTGAGAAGACAGGATGTGCCTGAGAGACTCATTGCAGCTGTCATGTCCCTGTATATTGATACAAGATCAAAAGTCAAGACAATAGCAGGAACATCAGGAAATTTTGGAATAGGGGTTGGGATACATCAAGGTTCAGCACTCAGTCCATTGCTGTTTAACATAGTAATGGAGGAGGCAACAGGGGAATGTAGGGGGGAAGGCCCATGGGAATTGCTGTATGCTGATGACCTAGTGCTGACAGTGGAGACTAAGGAAGAAGTGGTGGAAATGTTTAACCCCTTAACCGCGGGGTTGTCGGAGGCGGGCCGTGCCCATCCCGCGGGGCCAGTCTGCGCTCCGACTGACTTTTTAAAAATATTTGCCAAAAATCAGTTATTAGTCCTAGAATATTATAATTACATATGCTTATGGCACATATCTTCAGCTTTCTCCTGGGATTTTTTTTTTTAGCACTCGTCGACTACCGTAGGACTTGTGGAGACTTCTGAAGTTGGGTAACTAAGTCTCCACTTTACACACCCCAACATCCCGTAATATGAATACCACTGCCTGATATTATCACTAGAAACACTTTTCAATGATTTCCAACTAGTTTGGAATCCATACTCAAAAAAAAAAAAAAAACAGTGAAAGCAATGTAAAATACGAGCGCGTACAAGCCTCCCACTTGCGCTAATTCACTGCTGGTATTCTGTCATTTCTTACTCATATACACACTCACACTTTATTATTTCTAGTACTTTATTACACTTATATATACCTACAGTCCTTTACCGCTCCCCACACGATGTTTAGTAGGGATAGAGGTCATAGGGTCTTTTATAATGGGCGCAAAAGCGGCAGAAATGGAGGGGCGCGACTGCGACGTGATTTCACCTTGACGGTAAAGTGAACTGAATGTACTGTACATATCTCGGTAGCCAAGAGTTGAAAATGTCAGCTGCTAATGTATATGCTAAGAAATAAGTCATAGGAAATCTAGACAATACATAATAAATTAGGTAGTTCCAGGTGAATGTAAATATCACTCAGGCTTCTCTCTTCCTTTCTTATATACATTTATATTACGAGATTAGCTCATACAGCATATTTCACGGGGAAAAAAGCAGGGGAAATTAGAGAATGAGTGCAGGTTGGATGTTGCCAAGTGTTAATTATCCAATTCCAGGTGTATGGCACTATCAGTTACCTTATTTTTATATATATATATATATTATTTGGTGTAAGAATAGGGCATAGGGCTCATTTCTATGTATGTATTGCCAGACGCCTCAATCCCGCACGGGGTGGCCACAAACAAATCACCTCCATGTCGCTCTGTCCCCCGCCATTACACTACCCCGCTCTCAACTCACACCCCCCTCTCTTATGTACCTCTCCACTCCATCCCTCCATCTCATCCTCGGCCTCCCCCTCCCTCTAGCCCCCTCCACCTCACTCACATACACTCTCCTCATCAGTCTTTCACTCTCCATCCTCTCCACATGCCCAAACCACCTTAACCCTTCTCCTAACGCCTCCTATCATGTCCACAACCACACCACAACGCTCCTTCACTTCCTCATTTGTTAGTCTGTCTCTCCATGTGACTCCACATGCTCCTCTCAGATAACTCATTTCCACCGTTTTCACTCTTGACTTCTGTCCTTCCAACAGGTTCCAAGCTTCACTTCCATATGTTAGAGTTGGTATCACAATACTGTCATGTAACAGCTTTTTCACTTCCATGCTCACCTCCCTGTTTCTTATCACTGCTTTTAGCGAACCAGCAACCTTCCTTCCCTGCTGCACCCTTTCAAGCACTTCACCCTCCAGACTTCCATCCTTACTCATCACACTACCCAAGTACTTAAATGAACTCACATTCTCCATATCCTCCCCATCCAATCTCACTGTACACTCACTGGCTTCACTTCTCTTGAAGACCATCACTTTACTCTTCCCTACATTCACCTTTAGATTCTGTGTTCTTACACACTCTCCCAAACTCATCTACCAAGCCTTGCAGCCCCCCTTCGTCTTCACTCAACAACATAGTATCATCTGCAATCAACAGTACATGGAGTTTCCAAACACTGCCCTCTCTGACTAGGGCCACTTCAGCATCCACTGCCCAACCTTGTATCTCTTTTATAACCCCATCCATGTACAGATTGAACAACCATGGAGACATGACACATCCTTGTTTCAATCCAACCTTCAAATGGAAAGATTCACTCAGTTTACCATCCACACGCACTGCATATTCTTCACTGCCTTCAACAACTTCCCATCTACTCCATATATTCTTAATACTTTCCACAATCCTTGTCTATCCACCCTGTCATATGCTTTTTTCAGATCCATGAAAGCTGCATACAACTTCTTTCCCTTCTCTAGAAACTTTCCCACTAAGGATCTAAGAATGAATATCTGGTCTACACAACCTCATCCCTTCCTAAAACCTCCCTGTTCTTCTCCAACTAATTCCTCTGTTATTTCCCTAACTCTGTCAATAAGTATCCTACCATATACAGTAATCCCTCCATTATCCGACATAATAGAGCCAGAGGCATGTCCGGATATTGGTTTCGTCCGGATATTGGTCCTGAAGCTCCAGCACTGGTTTTTCATGACCCTAACCTAACCTAACCTAAATCAGAAAACTACCTCCCTGCCTCCCTACTGGACATGTATAGCACTTATTTAGGTCCCTTTTCACATAAATAATGCACATATAGCATGAATTTATTGAATTTTAACCAAAAAATGATGATTTAGAGGTGAGTGAGTCATAGGAGCTCAGAACTTGCCAGCTTAGTATAAGTAAGTATCGGACATGGAAATCATCTTTTCTCACATTTTATGCACTAAATTATTGGATACAAAGCATCAAATACAGTAAATGATGTAAATTGCTACCAGAAAAATGGTTAGGTTAGGTTAGGTTAGGTTAGGTTTGGTTAGGTTATGACTGTACATGAAATTCACTGCTTCCACCTTTTTTATAGCTGGTGCACTTAATAACCATGCATGAAAGAATTAAATTAGAAGCAGGAAATTATGATTAACAGAATGTTAGGTTGGGTTAGGTTAGGACCGGACATGAAATTCACTGATTCCACCTTTTTTCTAGCTGTTTTACTTAAGAACCTTGCATGGAAAAATTAAATTGCAAGCAGAAAATTATGATTAACATTTAGGGTAATTTTTTAACACATTAACAGCATGATGAAAACAGGTTAGGCATGAAAATCTTTATGGTAACCATAGGTTAGGTTAGGGTAGGACCAGACATGAAATTCACTGCTTCAACCTTTTTTCTAGCTGTTTTACTTAAGAACCATGCATGGAAAAATTAAATATCAAGCAGGAAATTATGATTAACATTTAGGGTAATTTTTTAACACATTAACAGCATGATGAAAACAGGTTAGGCATGAAAATCTTTATTGTAACCATAGGTTAAGTTTGGTTAGGACCGGACATGAAATTCACTGCTTCAGCCTTTTTTCTATCTGTTTTACTTAAGAACCATGCATGGAAAAATTAAATTGCAAGCAGGAAATTATGATTAACATTTAGGGTAATTTTTTAACACATGTACAGCATGATGAAAACAGGTTAGGCATGAAAATCTTTATGGTAACCATAGGTTAGGTTAGGTTAGGACCGGACATGAAATTCACTGCTTCCACCTTTTTCCTAGCTGGTGCACTTAATAACCATGCATGAAAGAATTAAATTAAAAGCAGGAAAATATGATTAACACAATGTTAGGTTAGGTTAGGTTAGGACCGGACATGCAATTCACTTCTTCCACCATTTTTCTAGCTGTTTTACTTAAGAGCCATGCATGGAAAAATTAAATTGCAAGCAGGAAATTATGATTAACATTTTTGGTATTTTTTTAACACATTTATAGCATGATGAAGACAGGTTAGGCATGAAGTTAGGGTACTGTACTTACGAACAAGAAGCTGCCATCCTGATGTAATAACCCACTCTATCATCTCAGACTCTGACAGGAAGACCTTGCACCTGACACACCTTTCCACTTGAGAATCACCAGCACTTATCACCAACACTTTCCACAACGTTTTTTTTTTTATAACTGGAATCACATCACTTCACTGCACTGTACATAACAGTAAATTCCTGTGTGGTTTAGTGACGATCATCACTCACATGATGAAGAAGGTGAAAAGCAGTATCAAGCACTGTAGGAGGTAGGGTATCACCACAAAAGCAATCACTTTGGCCGCCATTGTCGGAGGTGTTCAGGAGGCAGTAATGGTGACCGAAAGACAGGCGCCATGAGCGTAAACATAGCCGATCGGCGCGGGCGGGAAATTCAAACCGACGCGGTCCCAAAAAATCGATTTTTTTCCAGATTTTTTCGATTTTTTTCAATTTTGTTGGCATTTTGAGGGTTGGGCAGCCCACAATAGCCGGATAGTGAGTATGTCCTAGTATTGGACGTCTGAATAATGGAGGGATTACTGTACTTTTCCTATTGCACTGAGAACCCAAATCCCCCTATGATTACCACACACTGCTTTTTCCCCTTTTCCTTTGTACAGAGGAATAATTATACCTGACTTTCAATCCTCTGGGACTCTACCCTCCTCCCACACCAATCTGCACACCTTTCACATCCATTCTATTACTCTCTCTCCCCCATGCTTCTGCTTCAGCATTTCACCATACACTCCATCAATTCCTGGGGCTTTCCCCATTTTAATTTCCTTCATTGCTTCCACCACTTCCATCATGGTGATTTCTTCCTCTCTTCTCACAACCCTCCTTCTCCCCGCCATTCCCCAACCACTTATACTTGCATTACTTTCATTCTCTATGTTCAACAGTTCATTAAAGTGTTCTCTCCATCTGTTTACTTTTTCCTCCCTTCTCCACTAGTAATCTACCATTTTTATCTTTCACACCCCCACTGACTTCGTTGGCCCCCTGTCTAGCTCTCTTTACCTCCTTCCAGAACATTTTCTTACATTCTCTTCACTTTACACTCAAATTCCTTCCAAATTCCTTATCCACTTTCTTCTTACTCTCTTACTAATCTTTTCACCTCTCTCCTCCTCTCTACATATAACTCTCTCGTCCGTCTCTCAGCTTCTTCGACGCCCCTGTTCCTCATCCACTCATTATATGCTTTCTTCTTTTGTGCCACAGTCTCTTTCACCTTATTAGTCCACCATGCTGTTCCCTGAACCCCCTTTCATCTTCACTTCACCCCACACACCACCTCACATGCTGCACAGATTTCTTCTATGAATGTCTTGCACACACCTTCCACGTCCCCCATCTGCTCCAATCCATATTTACCCAGTCGCTCCTCCACTTCCCTTTTATATTCAGCCTTTATTCCATCCTCTTGTAACTTTTCTACCCTCCTTGTAAGAAATTCTTTTTCTGATTCTGGTCACCACCAGGTGGTGGTTAGAAAGTCCACTCCCCCAACCTCTGTATACTCTTGCATCCATTACACATCTTCTCATCCTTTCATCCACACACACAGTCAATCGTTGCCTTCCGTTCATTCATTCCACCGTCCACCCTTCTCACCACTCGCCATGTATACCTATGGATCATTTTGTGCCTGAAGTGGATATTAGATAACACCAACCCCCTCCCAGTACATTTCAATGGATGAAATCAGTTGAAAAATCCGGGGAAGATCTGCGTAGCGCAGAGCAGCTGAGCAGACGACACAAGAGGGTAATGGAGGGGAGGTAGGGAGGGGAGTCTAGAATGGGGGAGAATGGCTAAATTGTCAACAATGGATGGGAGTACTGATGACATTAGTGGCTCTGACTATTGTTGGACATTGGCAGTGATGGTAGATGATACAAGTCACCACCTGAAAGCCCGGGTGAATTCAAAACAACACTGAATCACAAAAGTGACGCCCCACGGTATGATCCATTGCACCCGAGTGTCACGGAAGTGACGATCCGCGGTTAAGGGGTTAATAGATGGAAAAATGGAATGGAGAAGAGGGGAATGAAAATGAATATGGATAAGACAAAGGTAATGGTGGCAGGCAAGAAACCAGTAGAAAGAATTCAGTCAGGAAAAAGGCCATGTGGATGCTCTGGCAGAGGAGTACGAATGCAAAGTGGTGCCATAGAAGTTGTTCAGGTCTGCAGAATTTGAGAGGAGTACAGAATTTCCACTGCCCAGCCTTCATAAGTAGAGAGGCGGAGGAAGATGTAGCAGATGATGTGCTAGGTGAATGGGGGCACACTACAGGAAGTGCAGCATTTCTGCTATCTAGGAGATGTATTGGACTGTGAAGCAGGGGTGGAGAGATCAGTTAGAACAAGAGTGGTGTCAGCATGGTTAAAGTGGAAGGAAACAGCTAGCCTACCAGTCAACATACCACTGAGACACAGAAGTAATGCCTGCATTAGACCAGTATTGAAATATGGTGCTGAAACATGGGCTTTGACAGATAGACCGATGAATGTTGAAGAGTACTAATCGTATAATGTTTAAGATACATGGCGGGAGTGAGATGGGAGGACAGAGTTTTGAGTGAGGAGGTAGCCAGAAGATGCAGGGTGAAGGATCTCAATATCACCTTGGAGGCAGAAGTGGCTTAGATGGTTTGGTCACGTGAGGAGGAGTGAGGAAAGGAGCTGCGTGAGAATAGCGGAGGAACTGGAAGTGGTGGGACGTCGACTGCCAGGAAGACCTTAGAAGACCTGGAAAAGTGTTGTAACGGAAGATATGAAAAGACTGGGTATTGAAGAATATATAATCCTGGATAGGAAGCAATGGAGAAAAGCCATCGCACGTCCAACCCCAGTTTGAATATGGGAACAGAAGGACGAAAATCAAAGATGATGATGATGATGATGATCTTTGACCATGAATGACCCTGAAAGGTCAATCTCAAGGTCACGGATATTCAGGGGGCTATAACTCAAAACTCACTGAGGATAGAGATACTTATTATTACCAGGATATAGGAAGTCTCCTGTGGACTTTCATTTGGCAGCATGACCTTTGACCACTAGTGATCTTGAAAGGTCAGTGCAAGATCACGGATTTTGAGAGGACATAACATGAAAACATTTGCGCCATTACCTTAGACTTTAATAATTGTGCTCTGACACTGAATGACAGAAATTGGTCATTATTTAACAGCAATAAAATAACTGCTGTCGGGTGTGGTTTGTTGTGCCTGGCAGTTTGGTGCCACATGTTTATTTTTTGTTTGATAGGAAAGTATGTTAGGTGTTTTAACTCATAGTTCCCTACATATTCAAATTGCTATGTGTATTTTAGCAATGTTCACACTGTACTGGTACAACGTATTTTGCTTGAGTTAAAGAGAAAGTTGGTGCATGTCAGTAAAGCATATTTCATCCTCATCATCTGGACCTCCTTTCCCACCCTAGGGCAGGGTGAGGAGTAGCAGTGTCCAGACAACCCAAGTTTGTTCAGTCCAATGGGCCACGCTTCCATTTACTCATCATTCAAGTCCCCGGAATCTTGGTTCTATCTGATACGCCAAAAAACTTTCACCACATTCTGTAGCTTCACATAAACGTGTCCGATAGTCAATCCGTCTGCTGTCACATTAAAAAGGGGTGCCAAATCCCTGATCATGCACTTCTTCTCACAACAGTCATCCAGCTAGCTTGATCTCTTATCAGTCCCCTAGCCTCACCGGCATCCTTACCTCACTTCCCCACACACACATCCACCATATCTCCACCTTCTCCTTGGCGTACCTCACCTCCTCCCTCCTAATTCGCTCAGGTATACCTTTTTTGCCACTGTTGTTATCCATTGTCTCCACATGTCCATCAGTACATTCGCTTCGTTATCCATTCTCTCCACACGACCATACCATCTCAGTACACTCTTCAATTCTGGTGTCCACACACCTTCTCACCCCGCATCTTCCATGAATCAAATTATTTTGTATCCTATCCACTCCACATACATTCCTCAGCAGACCCATCTCCACTGCTCTCACTCTTGACTTTTCATTTTCATGCCACACCATAGTCTCATACTCATTTGTTAAAGTTGGCTCTAACTCTCCTTCATGTTGGCCTCACGGAGCTGCAACACTCAAGCCTTTGTGTCTTACCAAGGCCTTCATAGCTCCAGCTACTTTCCTTCCTTTTGTCACTCTACTTTCCATGTCTTTTGCACATTTTACTCTCTTTTCTATCACAGTACCCAGGTATTTGAACACACTCACCAATCCCAGTCTCTCTCCATTGGTTGTAACATCACACTGGAAGTCACCTTCTCTCTCGATTACGATCACTTTACTCTTTTCTGCACTTCCTTCCAAGGCATGATGCTCACAGACATCAGCTAGACTCTGCAGCAATCTACCAAGTTATTATTCTGCATTTTCAAATAACACTGCATCATCAGTATACAACTAATTTGAGATATTCCATTCATTACCAATGCCATCTCTCTCCAATACTCGTGTTTTTACTTCTTTCAGCACCCCATACATATATACTGTATATTGAAGAACCACGGTGACATCACACAGCCTTATCACACACCCACATTGATTGTGAAGCATTCACTCAGATGCCCATTTACCCTTACACATGCCTCACTACCATCATAAAAACTCTTGTAGGCACCTAGCAGCTCACTATCTAAACCATACATGTGTAAAACCTTCGACAATCCTCTGTTTACTTTGTCTTATGCTTTTCCTAGATCCATAAATGCCATAAACACTTTATAGTCTTTCTCGCAAGCCTTCTCCACTATCTGTCTCACTGCAAATATATGATCCACACATCCTCTGCCACTCCTAAAGCCATCCTGTTCATCACTCACCTAGGACTTATGATATCTCTCTTACCTTCTCTGATATAATTCTTCCATATACCTTCCCTACCGCACTCAATAAGCTTATGCCACGATAATTCTTACACTCACTTTGCCCACCTTTATTTTAGTACAGAGGTACAATCACAGCCTTTTTCCACTCCGCTGGCACAGTTTCAGTCATCCAAACCTTCTTACCTATCTCCAACAAGCACATCATTCTGCTTTCTCCACTACACTAAATCATCTCTGCATACACCTCATCAACCCCAGCCGCTTTCCCACTTTTCAGCGCTGCATAACGTTCCTCATGTGTGCGAGTGTCAGGTTTACTGGCACTGCATTCCTTCTCTGCATACCCCCAAAACCAATCATGTTTACAGCGGCATTGCTTTCTCAATTCCCGTTCATCAGGCTTTCAAAATGTTCTTTCCATATGATCCTTACTTCATCTCCATGAGTTAATAATCTACCACTTACATCCTTCTCACTTGCATTTCTTTCCACTGCCACTTCTACTTTTCCACACCTCTTTCCAGAATAACTTCCTATTTTCAGAGTAATTTGCATTCATTTTTCTCCCTATATCATTATTTACCTCCTCTTTATTTTCACTAGCCTCTTTACATGCTTCTTGCACACATTATATTTAGTTCTTATTTAAGTTGAACCCCTGTCCTGCAACCAGTCTAGCCACTTCTTCCTCTTTTCCTCCACTGCTTTCTTAACCTCTTCATCCCACCTTGCTGTACCTTCTTTGTTGTTGCTCTTGCCACACCACACACCACTTTAGCATTCCTAACTAAGCAATCCCTACATGCATTCCACAGGCTGTCCATATCCATTTATTTATTTATTTGTTTATTTTATTTATTTTATTTTTTAAATAACAGAACAAAGGAAGGCCGAGAAATGTATGTATGAGGGTGCTAAGGCTGCAGTGCATGTGGATGGTGAACTGAGTGAATTTTTCCATTTGAAGGTTGGATTGAAACAAGGATGTGTCATGTCTCTGTGTCTCTGTGGTTATTTAGTCTGTATATGGATGGGGTTATAAAAGAGATACAAGGTAGGGCACTGGATGTTGAAGTAGCCCTAGTGAGAGAGGGAAGTGTTTGGAAACTCCCTGTACTGTTGTTTGCAGATGATACTGTGTTGTTAAGTGAAGACAAAGGGGAGCTTCAAGGCTTGGTAGATGAATTTGGGAGAGTGTGTAAGAAACAGAATCTAAAGGTGAATGTAGGGAAGTGTGAAGTGATGGTCTTCAAGAGAAGTGAAGTCAGTGAATGTACAGTGAAATTGGATGAAGAGGATATGGAGAATGTGAATTCATTTAAGCACTTGGGTAGTGTGATGAGTAAGGATGGACGTTTAGAGGGTGAAGTGCTTGAAAGGTGCAGCAGGAAAGAAAGGTTGCTGGTTCCTTGAAAGCAGTGATAAGAAACAGGGAAGTGAGCATGGAAATGAAAAAGCTGCTACATGACAGTATTGTGATACCAACTCTAACATATGGAAGTGAAGCTTGGACCCTGTTGGAGGGACAGAAGTCAAGAGTGAGAGCAGTGGAAATGAGTTATTTGAGAGGAGCATGTGGAGTCACATGGAGAGACAGACTAACAAATGAGGAAGTGAAGGAGCGTTGTGGTGTGGTTGTGGACGTGATAGGAAGCGTTAGGAGAAGGGTTAAGGTGGTTTGGGCATGTGGAGAGGATGGAGAGAGAGAGACTGATGAGAGTGTATATGAGTGAGGTGGAGGGGGGAGAGGGAGGGGGAGACAAAGGATGAGATGGAGGGATGGAGTGGAGAAAAATATATGAGAGGGGGGAGCAGGGCATTGAAATGGCAGAGGACAGAGCGACATGGAGGCAATTTGTTTGTGGACACCCCTTATGGGATTAAAGCTCCTGGCAACAGATAGATAGGAAGGAAATACAAATGAATTAAAAAATAATCCATACACCAGATTACTGGCATCGTCTATTCATAAAAAATCTGTAACATTTGGACTTAAACATCTGTAAGTTGATGTTTGGGGGGAAACAACTGGGGGAGGCGAGCTCCAGAGAGAGGCAGTTCGGGGAATAAACGAATTCTGATACACAGATGTTCTGCAGTATGGCAGTGTGACATTCCAGTCATGAGCGCTATCGGATACCCGTGTAGCATGAGGGAAGGCCTGGAGAGGTGGCACAGTGAACACAACTTCGTATGAGCATTTGCCGTAAAAGTATCTGTAAAATAATTCATGGGAGGCAACATTTCTTCTTACTTGTAGAGGAGATAGTTTAGTTGTAATAGCTGGGTTATTAATAATTCCAACAGCTTTGTTCTGAATTTTGTCTAGTTGTTTTAATGCAACCTCTCCTAATCCATTCCACAAGGGTGAGCAGTATTCTAGCTGAGAGCACATATGACTCTTATGAATTATAGCAAACTTCTCGTCAGTGAAGAACTTCGTTCCAATTCAGTGATTCTAACTCCTCTCCTACTTTGGTCCTGTATTCTTCTGCCATTTTTTTGATCCTCAGCTTCTCGACTTTCAGTTTTTCTCCCTGACTGCTTCTCTCTCTCCTGGTCCACCTCAGTCCTCTCAGCTTGACCATGCATACCACAATCATATGATCTGTCAGACCCCCACATCGTCCTCTCACGACTCTCGTATAGCAACCATTCCCAGCACCGATCTCTCTACGAGGATGTAATCAATCAGGCTTCTTTCAGCACAATCCCCATTCCCTATATATCTTGTATATTAATGTGCATCTTTGCGTTTGGCATACGAGTTACAAATGCATGACCTCCTATTCTGACACATATCCTTCAGTCATTTCCCATTATCATTTTCTTCTGGAACTCCATTACAACCCATTATGTCATTCTTAGAACCAGTTCCTACTCTTCCAGTCATATCGCCCATTACGATCACTTTATAACTCCTGGGTATTTCTCCAGCTGCTTCATCTAGCTCATCCCAAAACCTCTCTTTCCTTCTCTCACTCCTGTCCTCACACGGTGCAAATGCTACAATCACCGCTACTTTCACCTTCTCAGACTTGAACTTGACATACATACATCTTGAGCTGACACATTTGTAAGCCCTCATTCCACTCTTCCCCATCTCATTCATCAACAAAGCAACTCCTTCCTTGCATCTTCCTCGCCCATTCATGCCCAGTCTTATACATTTCACTCCCTCTGACTCATGCACTTCATACCCTTTCATCATTGTTCCACACAATGCCATCACGCCATATCTCGCACTCTTGAACACGTTCACTACGTCCACTCTCTTCCTCACCTCATTAACACCTCTCACCAGTCGAGCAGGGCAGTACTTCCAAGGTGGATGGAAGGCTGATGACAGGGAGAGCTTGAGCTCCCATTTCATCAGCCCTCAGGACTTGTTCCTGACCATCCCCCTTTGTTGAACTTTTTCAGTGTCTCAGTAACACTGAGAGTAGGCCAGCATGCTCTCCAATACAAGTTTCTCTAACTGTCGACACCAAACTACATGCACACTACACACTACACTTCCTTTTCAAAATTTGTAACAAAAAGAAAATGGCGCACGTAAATCATGCCTCAGAGCCCCGGGGGGGGGGCCATAAATGCCCCCACCATCTGCCCCTCTCCCGGTGACGACTCACAGAGCTGCCTGGAACCACTGTCTGACTCACCTTCATTTCTGTAACATTTGCGGCGTTTCCTCTAACTTTCACTCCGTTGAACACCACCTCTTCTCCTTTAAACCTCACCTTCTCTTTCTCTCTGAGACAGCTGTCTGAGGCAACTGACAGCAAACCTTTTTCTGTATCCTCCTACTTTATTCTCATTTCAAAGCCAAAGGTGGCTGTTGTGTACATGTACGCAACAATCTTTCTTGCTCTCGTGTTCCTGAACTTGATTCTTCTGATTTCTCTACTCTCTGGCTTCGGATTCTCTGTCTAAATATACAGTATCTGAGTTGTTTACTTATCTCCTAATTCTACTGACTATCAAAAATTCTTTGACTATCTTACTTCTTCGATGGAACACATTCTATCCATTTCTCCTTTCTCTGAAATCTCCATTCTAGGAGATTTCAATGTTCATCACCACCTTTGGCTCTCCTCTCCTTTCACTGATCCACCTGGTGAACAAGCCTACATCTTTTCTATCCTTAATGACCTAGAGCAGCTTGTACAGCACCCTACCCGTATCCCTGACCGCCTTGGAGAGAGTTCCAACATACAGTAAACCTTCAATAAGTCGAACTTTTAGAAGACGGAATCTTCGGTTAGCCGAACTCAGGCCGAGACCACGTATGAAAGTAGGGGGAGAAATGGCGCCAGGCGGACACGCCAGGCAGACACGTGGCGCCAGTCTGCTGCTTGCTTTTGGAGATGGTAGTTGCGCCATTCCTACTGTCATCTAGTGCTGAGCAGTGCTCTCCTTTTGCCTTCTGCCTTGACAAGGAAGGTTCAGAGCATAAAAGAAGTGATACTGGCACCTCTAGTCATAAAGGAATGAAGCTAAAAAAAAAAAAAAAAAAAAAGTGCGCGTGTGACTTAGTGTAGTGATCATGATTAAAGTTCAGCACTATTATTACTGAAAGTGTTACATTGCTGTCTATTACAGTGATTACATTTAAGTTTAGTTCTTAATATAGAGTGAAATAAATACTGGGTACTGTTTAGAATTTA
>JAGKTI010000703.1:75606-88516 GCA_018397915.1 Birgus latro | reverse complement strand
TGGTCATCCTCCTTTCGGGACTTTGGCGAAAGCTTTGCCATTGCACTTGACATCTCAAAGGCTTTCGATCGAGTCTGGCATAAATCTTTAATTTCCAAACTGCCCTCCTACATTTTCTATCCTTCTATCTGTGCCTTCATCTCTAGCTTCATTTCTCGTCGTTCTATAACCGCTGTTGTAGACGGCCATCGTTCTTCTCCTAGAACATTCAACATTGGTGTTCCTCAGGGCTCTGTTTTATCACCAACTCTCTTCCTTTTATTCATCAATGACCTTCTAAGCTGTACATCTAACCCTATCCACTCATATGCTGATGATTCCACCCTTCATCTTTCCATTCGGTTTCTGCAACGTCCATCTCAGCAGTTACTTCAACAAAAAAAGGTTGAGGTTATGGCACACCTAATGTCTGTCTTGGCTCGTATCTCTGATTGGGGTAAAAATAATCTTATTTTTAATGCATCAAAATCTCAGTTCTTACACTTATCAACCCGGCAAAATCTTCCTCAGGATTACCCATTAATGTTTAATAATCTCCAGCTCAGTCCTGCATCATCCTTGAACATGCTTGGGGTTTCATTCTCTCAGGATTTGTCTTGGAAAGAACATATTGCATCTCTTTTGAAATCTGCTTCCAAGAGATTAGGTGTGCTAAGCTGATTCCGAACTTTCTTTACCCCTGCACAGTTGTTGACCTTGTACATGCGTTTTATTCGCCCGTGTATGGAGTACAACTCTCATGTGTAAGGAGGCTCCCCACATGCAGCTCTTCTCAATAGGGTGGAGTCAAAGGCTTTTTGTCTCATTAACTCTCCTCCTCTTACTGATTCCCTTCAACCTTTGTCTCTTCGCCACACTGTTGCATCTTTATCTCTCTTCTATCGCAACTTCAACGGTCACTGTTCCTCTGAACTGTCTGCTTGTGTCCCTCCACCTCTACAACGGGCACGTAGTACCCGTCTAGCAACAAACTCTCATCCCTTTTTTGTCCAACTCTCTAATGCAAGAGTTAACCATTACTCCTAGTCCTTCATTTATGCAATTGGTCAACTCTGGAACTGTCTTCCTCTGTCTGTATTTCCTACTTCCTATGATCTCCAGTCTTTCAAACGCAGTGTGTCCAGGCATCTCGAAATGAACAGATCTTGAATTTGGCTTTCTTTTGTATTGTTTTTGTTTTTTCTTGGAAGGAACGGTATGTGGGCCTGTGGCCTTTGGTTCCTTCTTCCTTACATTAAAAAAAAAAAAATGCATTAAAAGAAAAAAAAAAGACATGGCCATGTGAATCTGCCCATTTGGTTGGGGTTCTGGGCAGGTATTGGACTCTCCAAAATGTTTGCCATGATTTAGTGATTTTTAGATAGGGGGATCTGGGGGACACTTAACCCAGCCAAAAACCCCGGTTATATGGTTACCACCCAGCATAGTAAATGGTTTCCTGGGTTCAGGAAACTATTTGGCTTGTCACTCATTGCAGAGACCATAAGGCATCCATATATTGAGTGAGTGGAAGATGGGCACCTCCACCTGCCACTGTGAATTTACGTATATAAAATAAATACCATGCTTCCTCGGCACTTTTGCTACAAATGGTATCTGTAGGTGCAACAGGGTGAAATTACTATTGACCTCAGTCAGTACAGCACTGCAGTAACTGCATTATGGGGAAATTTCTCCTTTGTCATTTGGCTCCCCTAAGGAAGAGATCAGTAGGGCAGTAGTGGAAGCAATGAAGACGATCAAGGCCCGAGGAATTGATGAAGTGTGTGGTGAAATGCTGAAGTATGGGGGTGAGATTGTTGTGGAGTGGATATGGAAGTTGTGTAGATTGGCCTGGGAGGAGGGAAGGGTTCCAGAGGACTAAAAATCAGGTATAATTGTTCCTTTTTATAAAGGAAAAGAGGAGAGAGAAGTATGTGGTAACCATAGGGGTATTTGCCTTCTTAGTGTGACTGGAAAAATATATGGTAGAATACTTATTGATAGGTTTAGGCATATAACAGGAGTTAGTTGGAGAAGAACAAGGGGGATTTAGGAAGGGAAAAGGATGCGTAGATCAGATATTTGTTTGAAGATGTTTGGTGGAGAAGTATCTAGAGAAGGAAAAGAAAGTGTATGCTGCCTTCATGGACTTAGAGAAAGCTTATGACAGAATAGATAGGCAAGGTATGTAGAAGGCATTAAGAATATATGGAGTGGAGGGGAAATTGTTGAGTGCTGTGAAGAGTATGTACAAAGGAGGTAGGGTTACTGTGCGAGTGGATGGTGAGCTGAGTTCTTTGATCTGAATGTGGGACTGAAACAGGGTTGTGTGATGTCTCCATGGCTGTTTTATATATACATGGATGGGGTTGTAAAGGAGGTTCAAGGAAGGGCAGTGGATGTTGGGGTGGCTCTAATGAATGAGGGTGAGATGTGGAAGATTCCGGTGTTGTTGTTTGCTGATGATACAGTATTGTTGTGTGAAGATGAATGGGAGTTGCAAGGTTTGGTGAATGAATTTGGGACAGTGTGTAAGAAGAGGAATCTGAAAATCAATGTAAACAAAAGTAAAGTTATAGTTTTTGAGAGGAATGATGTCACAGAATGCACAGTGAGGTTGGATGGTGAGGATATGGAGAATGTGAGTGCATTCGAGTACTTGGGCAGTGTAATGAGTAAGGATGGAAGTTTTGGGGCTGAAATACTTGAAAGGGTACAGCAGGGAAGGATGGTTGTTGGTTCACTGAAGGCAGTGATGAGAAATTGGGAGGTGAGTATGGAAATCAAGAAGTCACTGCATGATAGTATCGTGATCCCTACCTTGACGTATGGAAGCGAGGCATGGACCTTGGCAGAGGGTAACAAGTCAAGAGTGAGAGCAGTGGAAATGAGTTGCTTGAGAGGAGCATGTGTAGTGACAGGGAGGGACAGGTTGATGAACGAAGAAGTGAAGGAACATTGTGGGGTGGATGTGGATGTGGTTGAGAAGATTAGGAGAAATGCACTGAGGTTGGTTGGACGTGTGGAGAGAATGGAGAATGATCGACTGACTAAGAGGGTGTATGTAGGAGGGGTGGAGGGAGGGGAAGACCGAGGATGAGGTGGAGGGATGGAGTTGAGAGCTATATGAGAGAGGGAGGAGTGAGCTGGGGGGAGGGTAGGCAAATGTTGGGTGACAGAGTGACTTGGAGTCATTTTGTCTGCTGCCATCCTCTTCAGGATTAGGGCGTCGGACAAGAGACAGTCAACGCCTCAATACTCCGCTACCTCTGATAGTGGTATGACATTTCTCAGTTTGCTATACATTTATGTTTGCTTTGAGGATTGTCTATCTTAGTAGCCACATCTCAACTTTTCCCATAAAGAATGTTAATAGATTCCTGTTACTTCGTTTTTGTATATTTTGCTGCCTTAATGGCTGAATATTCTGATGATGGTAAATATTGGAAAATGTAAAGAAAATTTTAACTGAAATACAGTCACAGTTATGTACATCTGTTCATGTTTTCTTATATTCTATATACCTCTCAGAATGCTTTTGCAAGAATAAAAAGCAGAAAATCAGTTTCCTGAATACTTAAGTGTTCTCTTCCTGCAGGTTTTAAAAAATCCGATACAACACAGCTTGGTATGCACTGAAAATTGTGGTGCATGTGACAGTGAAGACATTAAGGTATTCCCTTACTGGTGTTGACTGTGGTACAGCTGATGTTTTGTATAGACTGGTGGCTAAACCTAGTGCAAAAATTTGCTGATTAATGCCCGGCAATTGCTAGAAACTGTTGAAAAAATATAAATACCTGTATTATGATGTTTTAGAAAGTTTGTAACTGTGAGACAGCCTGGACTCTGGATCTATGTACTTGTCACTAAATGTTTCCTTCCTGAGAGTAATTGCCAGTGTTGTAGGTCTCGAGACTAGTTTGATGTGGTCTTGGTCTTGATCTTGGTCTCGCTTGATATGGTCTTGGTCTTGATCTTGGTCTCGCTTGACGTGGTCTTGATCTTGGTCGCAGTTGACGTGGTCTTGGTCTTGATCATGGTCTCAGAGTTTTGGCATGAGACCAGGTCAAGACCAGCATTATAGAGTGCATCGCAGCATGGGGAAGGTTGGAATTTATGAGCATACACAAAGAAAAATCATGGCTGATTTGATTCACGGCGCACCATACAGCGTTGTACTGTCTGCGGATATTGCCTGGTTAATGCTGCAGTGATGATGTATGAGCTGAGCCCTGTGAGCACTGACAGTGTGTGAGCGAGTCGAGAGAGCATGCATGACATGGCCATTCCCTCAGTGATAATCTCCGTTTGCATGCATGCATTTTTGCAGATCTGTTCACCTATTTGTACTTCATATACTCATACGTGTATGGTGTATGCAGTTCCTGCACCCTTCGTACACGTACACCATAGGTTTAGCTAGTTCGCTCAGAAAACGTAACCACAAAAGTTACTATTTTCCTACGTTTGTTCCTTCATGCCAGTGAAGCAATGGAAGCAGAAATATTTTACTTAGATGACCAGTTGTTCACACATATTAAATTTTGTAAATATATTTCCTTCCTTACGGGCATAGCCAGGATTTTGGAGTAATGGGGGCCAAGTCAGACATCAGTGGCTTCCAGCTTTTCGAGTTATGACCCTTCAGAGCTTCCAGATGGCTATCGTGGAGGCTTGCAGTGACTTCTATGACCTTCTTAGAAGAAATCAGAATATTTTCTAGTGTTTCACAGCCACCCTCGTATTTCATACAACTTATTCACCTATGAGCGGGGAGGCCATGGCCATGTGGCCCAGTGGTGTTTTTATATGCCTTGTCTTGGTCTTGGTCTGGGTCTGGGTCTCGAGGTGCCTGGTCTTGAATACAACACTGGTAATTGCTGATTGGATAGGTATGAGCCACACTTAACACTCGTGACAGTATCTCTCAGGGTTGCATACAACATGAACCTTAAGGATGCACACAGCCATTGGGAAAAAGCTTTACATCCATCCATGCTGTAAATGTTGGGTCATGTACTTTGTAGTTTCAGGTATATCTGATTATTTTGAGTTCATATTGTACTGTATGCACCGTGTTGTACCAGTATTCAAATTTGTAGTTTGAACGTAGACTATGATGTTCCTATCGTTGTTATCAGGTAGAAGATACGGCAAGTGAGCGGAAGGTTGATCAGAAATCAATGATGATCACTGCTGTCAACCGGGATGGAGCCATGTATGGACAGTACTGTTCTGATGGCCCAGCGCTAGAAGAGCTGATGGACAACCTTCGTCAGGAGTTCACAACCAAGCCCCCACTTGGTGGTGCCTACACTCCTAAGAGAGGTGAGATGCAATTTAATACTGTGCTAGGCTGCCTCCTCCTCCTCCTCCTCCTCCTCCTCCTCCTCGGGGGTGGGGTGGAGGGAGGTCAGGATGATGATGACTAGGCCCTCACCCAATAACACTAGTGGGTTTAGTGGCCCAAGGTACTTTTTTCCTCAGTTGTAGTTAGGTGCTGCATGCATTACTTTAAATTCCCAAGCATTAGCTGGAGGTTATTCAGTCATGTAATGCATCCAGGATCAGAAACTGATCACCTACCTTTAAATATTGTGGCTTCCAAGGCCCAAGTTCTCGTCTACTATGCACTGGCTGCCACCTCTGATACTGTATCTAGTATATCAGCATTCTGTTGTATGGTATCTGTGCCAGGTTACAGTATTATAATTAGTAGTAGTAGAGTAACCCCAGTCTGTCTGGCTGGATAGACCCATCAACCACAGGCAAGCAGTCACCCTTGCAGGGCCATTCCATGCAGTAAATTGATGTTACCATACAGCAGACTGCCTTGCCACAGTAAGGCACAAAGAGTGTGGAGGTTTTGTTGGTGGATGGATGCTGCATTTGCATCTTTTCCACCCAGCTTTGGGGGAGGCGGTGGCTCAATCGGTAGAGAGGTGGCCTGCGGTCCCACGGACCCAGGTTCGAATCCTCGCTGGGGCAGGGAACAGTTTAAGGATTTGAAATTCAGCAAATCAGGCTTTACTGATCTACCAGAAGACCCGCCGACATGTCGTAAAAATACCCCCGCTAATACCAATACACCAGTCCTGTACGAGACAGCCCTAGCATGTATTCAATATGGACGGTGGGTGTTAGCGCCGAAGTGGTGACATGGTATGTAGGAGGACTGCTGGGCCATGATAGCAGGCTGTAAAGCCTATGCCCAGAGTCGGACACATAAAAAAAAAAAAAAAAAAAGCTAACATAGGTACCATAGTATGTTCAGCATCACCCTGTTATTGAGTTGTGTGGTTACCACCCAGTATTGTAAATGGTTTTCTGGCTGACAGGAAACCATTAGGCTTGTGACTCAGTGTAGAGTCACATAAGGAAGTACATTAGATGGCACTACAGCAAGTGGTTGGATGATGATTTCCATCACCTACCACTATAGTTACGGCACACAAGTCTGAAGGCTTCAGTATCGTACCTTAGCAACTGAACTGTCAACAGAGCGTCTGATTTCATGTATAATATGATGATCATAGGAAACAGTTGTCAGTATTATTTGACTGGACAGATATGCAGACAGTAGTGAAAAATACAGTATATATTAGTCGAATTTGAGTTTCAAAGAATAAATACTGCCACAGACAGCTGTTTTGTTAATTTATAAGGTTGCTAATTATAATTTATAAAGGGCTTGAACACGGCCCTCATGGACCGAAGTAGTGCACCCAGCTGATCTACTATATGTTTATTATAAAGTATCTGTGTTGTATTCTGACATACCATAATACATAGGTTACCTTGTACCCTTATTTCCTAGATTATTATCTGCAGAATATGTGACATTGCAATATTGTGTCAGGAAAGGAGGTTGTGCATTTGCAACTTGTATTTCAAAAACAAAGATGCACATAAATATACATGGTATAGAGGGAACAGGGATCATGTTGAAATGAGCCTGATTGATTACGTGCTTGTAGAGAGGTCGATGCTGGGAATGGTTGCCGAGAGGGTCATGAGACGACGGTGTGAAGGTCTGTCATATCATATGATTGTGGTATGCAAGATCCAGCTGAGAGGAGTGAGGTGGACCAGGAGAGAGAGGAGCAGTCAGGGAGAAAGACTGAAAGTCGAGAAGCTGAGGACCAAAGAAATGGCAGATGAATACAGGACCAAAGTAGGGGAGGAGTTAGAATCAGTGATTTGGAACAAAATAGATCTGGACAGCTTGTGAAATGCATATAGGGATTTGCTTAGTTAGGAATCCTAAAGCAGTGTGTGGTGTGGCAAGAGCAATGACAAAGAAGAAAAGTACAGCATGGTGGGATCAAGAAGGTAAGAGAGCAGTGGTGGAAGAGGAAGAAGTGGCTAGAGTGGTTACAGGACAGGGGTTCAATGTAAATAACTGAATACAGTACCGTCCCAGTTAACCGAGAAGCTTGGGGAATTTACCCTCCCGCTTACCGATTTTTCCCGGGTATCTGATATTATTTACTCATACATAGACTCTGTCACTGCAGTATATGTAATACCACTCATATCCAGGGCCACACTAACATTTTTCAATTGAAATAACCTAAAACACATCCCCATTGACATAACACAATTGGTTGCAGTGTCTTGTGGTAGTGCAAATTGCACACAGTAAGGAGGAGAGAGGTGAAAAGATTAGTAAGAGAGTGTAAGAAGAGAGTGGATGAGGAATTTGTAAGGAATTTGAGTGTAAAGTGGAGGGAATGTAAGAAAATGTTCTGGAAAGAGGTAGAGTTAGACAGGGTGCCAATGAAGTTAGTTGGGGTGTGAAAGATAAAAATGGTAGATTACTAGTGGAGAAGGGAGAAAAAGTGAACAGATGGAGAGAACACTTTAGTGAATTGTTGAAAATAGAGAAAGAAAGTAATGCAAGTATAAGTGGCTGGGGAATGGCTGGGAGAAGGAGGGTTGTGAGAAGAGAGGAATAAATCAGTAGGGTGGAAGCAATGAAGAAAGTTAAAATGGGGAATGCCCCAGGAATTGATGGAGTGTGTGGTGAAATGCTGAAGCATGGGAATAGTAGTAGAATGGATGTGGAAGGTGTGCAGATTGGCCTGGGAGGAAGGGAGAGTCCCGGAGGATTGGAAGTCAGGTATAATTATTCCCCTGTACAAAGGAAAAGGGGAAAAAGCAGTGTGTGGTAATCACAGGGGCATTTGCCTTCTCAGTGTAATAGGAAAAGTATATGGTAGGGTACTTATTGACAGAGTTAGGGAAATAACAGAGGAATTAGTTGGAGAAGAACAGGGAGGTTTTAGGAAGGGAAGAGGTTGTGTAGACCAGATATTCATTCTTAGATCCTTAGTGAAAAAGTTTCTAGAGAAGGGAAAAGTTGTATGCAGCCTTCATGGATCTGGAGAAAGCATATGACAGGGTGGATAGACAAGGATTGTGGAAAGTATTAAGAATATATGGAGTGGATGGGAAGTTGTTGAAGGCAGTGAAGAGTATGCATGAGGGTGCTAAGGCTGCAGTGCGTGTGGATGGCAAACTGAGTGAATCTTTCCATTTGAAGGTTGGATTGAAACAAGGATGTGTCATGTCTCCATGGTTGTTCAATCTGTACGTGGATGGGGTTATAAAAGAGATACAAGGTCGGGCAGTGGATGTTGGAGCGGCCATGTTTAAGGTTGGTTGCAGTACTAAACTGAACAGCTGTTCCCAGATTTCCTACAAAACATTCATGTATACTTACTGACAATAGTTCTTTACATTTTTGGTAGACTATAATAACTTGCAATACTTTGAATTTTGAACAAGACTGAAGGAGACAGGACAATTCCTGAAAACTACTTAAGGTTGTTGAGAGGTGGTTGAGACACGTCTTCTCGCTGTGGCTGCTCGTCCGTGTGTGTGTGTGTGTGTGTGTGTGTGTGTAGGCAAGGCTGGGACCTTCACACATGCACACACCCATCCCCTTGCTCAAGGGGGACAGTAACCACCCACTTCTTCAGTGAAACTTTTCGCAACCTGAGCGAGGCACGAACTCCTGTCTACCAGATGGCAAGCGAGAATGCTACCACTGCGCCAGCGAGGTGTGTGTGTGTGTGTGTGTGTGTGTTTGTGTGTGTATGTGTGTGTGTGTGTGTGTGTGTGTGTGTGTGTGTGTGTGTGTGTGTGTGTGTGTGTGTGTGTGTGGCATATTCTCTCTTCCTTGCACTGCGTTTGCCTAACACATGCGATGCACACAATAGATTTCTCCACAAACAGTCGCTGCACGACATACGTATATAATGTCATATATGTGTTGCTGTGTGGCGTATTTTCTTGTCTCTGATCATTACGTCACTTTCTGCTGTCAGTCAATGCATGCAATATTTCTCGGTGAACACTTGCTGCACTATTGTATACGTATATTTCACTCTGAACCATGTGCAATATAAAACACTATCACATGATTCCATCCTAGCCTCCTCTGTTATTCCCTCCTTACTGTATGGCGAACGAGACCGCGTGCTCCCTTAGCAACTGATTCATATGTCTGTGTATCTCTATGGCATAACGTAATGCCTGCTATGGTAGGTCAGTTATTTCACTAATCCAGGCACTACTGTACATGTTTCACAGATATACAGTAAGTAATGGCTTCACTATAAGGGTAAAATAATCATTTACAGGCAGGGTGAGAGTGGAAACCCCGCTATAACAAACCAGACTTCTGCCTCTAGGCCTAACGGCTGATAACGGGCCCCAGTGCTTTACGAGCAATATATCTATGTTCAGTAGACACAATCACTTCACAGTATAGTCAGAAACACTGTACAATCACAATTTTTCAATAATGGCTTTAGCCTCAGGTGGGGGGGGGGGAATGGCGGATTTAAAGGGGCAACGCAACATGGCACGGCCCTGCTGTCTGGCTGCTAGTGGAGCACTGAGATTCTATCACTACGGACAGGCACATATGAGCCATTGCAGTGGTGCCAAGGTCTTACCTCGGGAGAAACACGTGGCTGCTAGAACTCACCAAAATTTGATGCAAATCGACCTAAAACTTATTTTTTGGTTAATTTTTTTTTGCTTTTTCACGCAATTTGCGGCTTTGTGCTTCAACACACCACATCACTTGGACCGCAAATCGCGGTTCCCAGCCCGAAAGGGTTAAGAATATATGGAGCAGATGGGAAGTTGCTGAAGGCAGTGAAGAGTATGTATGAGGGTGCTAAAGCTGCAGTGTGTGTGGATGGCAAACTGAGTGAACTCTTCCATTTGAAGGTTGGATTGAAACAAGGATGTGTCATTTCTCCATGGTTGTTCAATCTATATATGGATGGGGTTATAAAAGAGATACAAGGTCGGGCAGTGAATGTTGGAGCGGCCCTAGTGAGAGAGGGCAGTGTTTGGAAACTCCCTGTACTGTTGTTTGCAGATGATGAGTGAAGACGAAGGGGAGCTGCAAGGCTTGGCAGATGAGTTTGGGACAGTGTGTAAGAAACTGAATGTAAAAGTAAATGTAGGGAAGAGTAAAGTGATGGTCTTTGAGAGAGGTAAAGTCAGTAAATGTACAGTGAGATTGGATGGGGAGGATATGGAGAATGTGAGTGCATTTAAGTACTTGAGTAGTGTGATGAGTAAGGATGGACGTCTGGAGAGTGAAGTGCTTGAAAGGGTGCAGCACGGAAGGAAGGTTGCTGGTTCGTTGAAAGCAGTGATAAGAAACAGGGAAGTGAGCATGGAAGTGAAAAAGTTGCTACATGACAGTATTGTGATACCAACTCAAACATATGGAAGTGAAGCTTGGACCCTGTTGGAGGGACAGAAATCATGAGTGAGAGCAGTGGAAATGAGTTATTTGAGAGGAGCATGTGGATTCACATGGAGAGAGAGACTGACAAATGAGGAAGTGAAGAAGCGTTGTGGTGTGGTTGTGGATGTGACAGGAAGCGTTAGGAGAAACACGTTAAGGTGGTTTGGGCATGTGGATTGGACGGAGAGTGAAAGACTGATGAGGAGAGTGTATGTGAGTTAGGTGGAGGGGGGAAGAGGGGAGGGGGAGGCTGAGGATGAGGTGGATGGATGGAGTGGAGAGGTATATGAGAGTGGGGGTTGTGAGCTGGCAGCGGGGCAGTGAAATGGCGGGGGATAGAACGACTGGAGATGATTCGTTTGTGTGCAAGATTGAAGCGTCTGGCAATAGATAGATAGAAGTCTGTTTTGTTAAATATTATTCATTACACAGTATTTTATTCATCAAACAGAAAAATAAACTAAAGTAATACATCTTGAGCATTTATTGGTTAACAGATGATTTGGAAAGAAGTGTTCTACAGTACAGTTATCATGACTACCTTGCTCACAGTTGTGTATACTTTTTATGACCTGCCCATTTATTCCTCACTTGACCTCCGTCACCATCCCTCAGTCGCCACTCAGCTGTTTTGCAGATATGTAAGACAATAAATAAAAAGGAATTGCAAGCACAGTAATTTTGTCAAATAGCCTAAAATAAATGCTTCATTTCTGTCAGCTAGAGTTTTTCTTCTCTGCCAGTGCAGATGTTCTAAGTTGACATCATCTTAGAATGCACTTGATGATAATGCCAATGCAAATGCATTCTAATATGACGTTATCTTAAAATATTTGATGACAGTGCAAATGCATTCTAAGATGATATAATCCTAGAACACTTTATGACAGTCTTAAAATATATTTGATGCCAATGCGAATGCGATTTAAGATGACGTCATCTTAGAACGTATTTGATGACAATGCGAATGCGTTCTAAGATGACAGTTTTGGGACACCTTTGATGACAGTGCCAATGCAAATGCATTCTAAGATATCATCGTAATATGCATTCGATGCCAATGCAAATGTGTTCTAAGATGACATCTTAGAACACATTACATGCAAATGCATTCTGCAATGAAATAATCTTAGAATGCATGTGCATTGGCAGAAAAGAATAGGTAATAGAAGTGAACCATTTGTTTTAGTTGACGAAATTACTGTACTTGCAATCCTTACGTATTTACTGTTTTATTTGCAAAACAGCTGAGTGGTGAGTGAGGGGTGGAGTGATGGCAGTCAGTGAGGGCACATGTACACAACTGAACAAGGAAGTCATGAACTCGTGATAACTCTACAGTAGAACACTTCTTCCCAAATCATCATTTCACCAATATGTGCTCATGATTTATTTCTCAAGTTAATTTTTCATTTTTTTATGAATAAAATTAATAATACTTAACCTGAGGTGTCCCGTCGAAGTATGGGTAAGTCGCAACGTTTAGTCACAGCTAGACCCATCGACGTACGGATACATCGTGCAATTGCAAGTGTCATAATTTGCACAATTTTCAAGTTTCATGGGTGATTTTTGGTAGGCATATGTGGGAGACCTTCCTCTATCTGCAGTCAAGTGGGGATATTGCCTGGCCCCACCCGACCCTCCCCCCCACACTGCAATTCACCTGCTAGCAGTGACCTGGCCAGTAAAGACATGTTGCCCTACGGTCTCTCCAATGATGAAATTCACAGTGAAAGTGATTCCTGAGGTGGAGGACAAAGAAATAAGAAGTTAGAGCAAGAAACAATCAGAAGTGATAGGTGGTAATGTCATAAAGGAAGGTGCCATACGTGGATGTGTTTGGTGACTGAACATGCTTCTGTTGCCTATATAATTGTGTGAAAACCAATATAGTCTTGTACTACACATAAATTCTTACCAAATAAATCAATAAATACATAATTCAAAGTGGCTTGAATTAGTTTAGCCTCCCATAGTTCGTTTTCTTTGAGGCCAGATACCCTGAGAAAGAACGAGAAGTACGGCTGACTCATCACCTGTAGCGCCATTTATAGCCTCAGGGGGGGGATTTCTCTGGAAAATCTCGATGTTTCCCACAAAAAGCAAAGGTTCGCCCCCCCCCCCCCCAAAAAAAAAAAAAAAAAA
>JAGKTI010000703.1:52256-70767 GCA_018397915.1 Birgus latro | reverse complement strand
AAAAAAAAAAAAAAAAAACGAAATTGCTTGGGAATGGGGGGTATCGGAGGTTGGAAATCGGTTGGGACGTGATGGGTTAACTGAATGGACATGCCAAAGTACTGTAAGATGCTGGAAGCTTGTGGGTAGTTAGGGTCAGTTGGCTACATAGAAAACTGCACTTGTACCACACATGCTTGGCCAGTGAAGAGTATACCTTTATTCACTGGTATTATTTTGTCCTCTGCTTTACACACACACACAATAGCTTGGGTTCCTGAGATTTCTTATCATAACTCATGGAATTTGCTATGTTAACTTCTGTTACCAGTGTCTTACAATGTTCACCATTTCAAGACTGTTGCATTTGTCCAGCTTTTGTTTCAAGGTTACCACAGTGTGTTGAGATTTGTTTTGAACTTTAGGCTTCAGAGTACAAATCGCTAATCAGGACATGACAACACAGGATAACATAACGGCGAAAGTGCTTGTTTACCAGCTGACAGTGGGAAGCCAACTGGTGATTTGTGGAAGTATGTAGGGTGTCTAAACTAGAGGGGGGAAGGGGGGGAACAAGGGCCGGAAAAGGGATTAACTAGGAAACGACCTTGACCGGAAATGCCTTCACTTCACATCCCCCAACTTCACTCAGTCTCACACGACTAACTCATGCTGGGATGGCCAGTGAAAGTGGCACACACTTGTATCATTTATAAACTTTCCAGTCTGTGAATTTTCCTGTTTGTCTGATAATTTCGGTTGCCTGGTAGCTGGATAATTGGGATTATACTGTATATTGAGAGCAAGGAGCATGTAAAGAGACAAGTGAAGAGGAACAAGGAGGAGGTAAATGATCTAGGAAGAAAAATGAATGCAAACTACTCTGAAAATAGGAAGTTATTCTGGAAAGAGGTGGGGAAATGTAGAAGTGACAGCAGAAAGAAATGTGCAGGTGTGAAGTATGTCGGTGGTAGATTATTAACCCATGGAGATGAAGTAAGGACTAGATGGAAAGAATATTTTGAAAGACTGATGAATGGGAATAGAGAAAGCAGACCCACTGTAAACATGATTGGTTTGGGGGGTGTGCAGAGAAGGAATGCAGTGCCAGGAAACGTGACATTCACACAGGTGAAGGGTGTTGTGAATCGAGTGAAAAATGGGAAGGCAGCTGGGGTTGATGAGGTTTATGCAGAGATGATTAAGTGTAGTAGAGAGAGTGGAATGAAGTGCTTGTTGGAGATATGTAAGGAGGTATGGATGAGTGAAACTGTGCCAGCAGAGTGGAAAAAGACTGTGATTGTACCCCCGTACAAAAATAAAGGTGAGCGAAGTGAGTGCCAGAATTATCGTGGCATAAGTTTTTTGAGTGTGGAAGGAAAGGTATATGAAAGAATTATTATAGAGAAAGTAAAAGAGATATCAGAAGTCCTAGTGAGTGATGAACAGGATGGCTTTAGGAGTGGCAGAGAATGTGTGGATTAAATATTTCCAGTAAGACAGATAGTGGAGAAAGCTTGTGAGAAGGACTATAAGGCGTTTATGGCATTCATGGATCTGAAAAAAGCATATGGTAAAGTAGACAGAGAAAGATTGTGAAAAGTTTTGCGCATATACGGTGTAGATTGTATGCTGCTGGGTGCCGTCAAGAGTTTTTATGATGATATTGAAGTATGTGTAAGGGTAAATGGGCATCTAAGTGAATGGTTCTCGATTGGTTTGGACGTGCATGCAACAGTCTTGTGTGATGTCCCCATGGTGTTCAGTATATGTATGAATGGGGTGATGGGGGAAGTAAAAACACAAGTACAGTAAGACCTCACTATAACGGGCTAATTGGGGCTCAGGCCAGTCCGAAATATGCGAAATTCCAATAAAAGCGACATCCGGACTTACCCCTCCTAATCCGGACTTTTTCCGATATATCAGACATTAGTCCGGATTGCATCAGTGGTTTTCACCACCATTGCAGTATTGGACTGTGTTATACCTTCACTACATTAATCAAATGGTATAATAATACTGTACTGTGCACTGAAAAACATGTCTTTTACTTGTCTTATTGTGGTGAACATAGCTGAAGTTGTCAGGCAGTCCGGACTGCTTTCTGGCTTTATCGGACTTTTTCCGATATATAGGAGTTTAGTCCGGTAGCTCCTCGAGTCCGATAAGAGCGAATTCCGGTCTACTGAAGTCCGTTATATCGAGGTTTTACTGTAATAGAGAGGGGGATGGCTTTGGTAATGAATGGTGATGGATGGAATATCTTAAATTAGTTGTATGCTGATGATGCAGTACTACTTGCAAATACTGGACAAGAACTTGGTAGACTAGTGCATAGTTTTGCTGATGTCTGTGAGTGTCATGCTTTGAGAGTAAATGTAGAAAATAGTAAAGTGATGGTTTTTGAGAGAGAGTATGACTCCCAGTGTGATAAGACTTGAACTGGTGAGAGAGTTCAAATACCTGGGTATAGTGATGGAAAAGAGAGGAAAATGTACAAAAGAAGCGGAAAGTTGAGTGACATAAGGCAGGAAAGTAGCTGGTGCCATGAAGGCCTCGATAAAAAACAGAGGCTTAAGTGTTACGGCTGCATGAGGCTTACATGAAGGAGTGTTAGTGCCAGCTTTATCATACGGATGTGAGACTGGTGTGGCATGAAAATGAAAGTCAAGAGTGAGAGCAGTGGAGATGGGACTGCTGAGAAATGTATGTGGAATAAAGAGAGTGGCTAGGATACAAAATAATGTGATTTGTGAAAGATGTGGAGTGAGGATGTCTGTGGACACAAGAATCAAAGAGAGTGTACTGAGAAGGTATAGTCATGTGGAGAGAATGGATAACAATAGAGTGGTGAAAAAGGTATATCCGAACGAATTTGAAGGAAGGAGGAGGCGAGGTAGGGAGAAGGTAGAGGGATATGGTGGATGAGTGTGTGAGGAAGAGAGATGGGAGTCAGTGAGGCTAGGAGACTGACAAGAGATTGAGGTGGGTGGATGAATATTGTGAGGAGAAGCACATGAGCAGGGATTTGACACCCCTTTTTAAGGTGACGGCATCCGTATTGACTCTATCGGATTTGTTTATGTGAAGCAACAGAACTTGGTGAATGTTTCTGGCGTATCAGGTAGAGCCAGGATTCCAGGGGCTTGAGATGTGAGTGAATGGAAGCGTGACCCATTGGATTGGGCAAGTTTGGGCTGTCTGGACGTTACTACACCTCACCCTGGCCGACGGTGGTAAAGGAGGTCCAGATGATGATGATGATGAATGATGCAGTATTGTTGGTTATTCAGGCCTGAAAGTTGCGAGTATTTTACTAGCCATGGCGAGTAAATAAATTACATCTATCTATCTATCTATTGCCAGACACCATAATCCCGTAAGGGGTGGCCATTTGACTTTGAGTTATTTTTTTTTACGGGGAGGGGCACTAACCCTCCACCAACCCACTTGTTGACACGTAGGGAGCACGTATGGTTTGGTTATATGGTTACCACCCAGCGTTGTAAATGGTTTCTTGGCTTACAGGAAACCATTTGGCGTGTCACTCAATGTAATGCCACCTGTAAAGGAAAGAAAAGCAGTAAGAAGTGACAGGAAATATAGGAGAAATAGGAAGAAAGGAGGGCAGGCACAGAAAAAGAATGATAAAGGCTAAGGAAGAAGTAGGCAGCACTACATCAAGTGAGTGGATGATGGTCGCCACCACCTACCATCTCATACCTAACTCTTTTTCTGGTAATAATTTATTTATATGATGCTTTGTATCCCATATTTTAGTGCATAAGATGTGAGAAATGATCATTTTTATAGTGATTGCCATGTCCGATACTTATTTACACTAAGCTGCCAACTCATGAACATCTATGCCTTACTTACCTCAAAATCATCATTTTTGGATTAAAATTCAATGAATTCATGCTTTGTGTCCATTATTTAATGCATATGGTGTGAGAAAGGGTGATTTTCATAGTGATTTCCATGTCTGATACTTACACTTGCTGGCAAGTTGTGAGCACCTATGCCTTCCTCACCTCTAAATCATCATTTTTTGGTTAAAATTCAGTTAATTCATGCTTTGTGTGCATTATTTATGTGAAAGGGGTTTTAAATAAGTGCTATGCATGTCCTGTAGGGAGGTAGGTAGGTAGGTGGTTTTCTGATTTAGGTTAGGTTAGGATCATGAATGACCAGTGCTGGAGCTTCAGGGCCACTATCCGGACAAGGCCACTTTCCGGTCATGCCTTTGGCTCTATTACATCGGATAGTGGAGGGATTACTAACAATAATCTGGTCTTTTGTTTCTCAGATGTGCCACTTCTTCCATAGGGAATTCACTAGCACTCGACACACATGTACATTATTTTTACAGTTACGAGTAATGGAGAGAGGGATGAAGTTGGTAATGAATGGTTATGGATGGAATATCTCAAATTTGTTGTATGCTGATGATGCAGTACTACTAGCAAACACCAGATGAGAACTTGGTAGACTAGTGCAAAGTTTTGCTGATGCCTGTGAGCATCGTGGCTTGAGAGTAAGTGTAGAAAAGAGTAAATTGATGGTTATTGAGGGAGAAGATGACTCCCAGTGTGATGTTAGAGTGATTGGAGAGAGACTGGAATTGGTGAGAGAGTTCAAATACCCGGGTACAGTCATGGAAAAGAGAGGAAAATATGCAAAAGAAGTGGAAAGTAGAGTGACACAAGGAAGGAAAGTAGCTGGTGCCATGAAGGCCTTGATAAGAAACAGAGGCTGGAGTGTTGCAGCTGCATGTGGCTTACATGAAGGAGTGTTAGTGGTAGCTTTAACCTATGGATGTGAGACTATGGTGTGGCATGAAAATGAAAAGTCAGGAGTGAGAGCAGTGGAGATGGGACTGCTGAGGCATGTATGTGGAGTACAGAGTGGATAGGATACAAAATAATGTGATTGGTGAGAGATGTGGAGTGAGGAAGTCTGTGGACACCAGAATCAAAGAGAGTGTATTGAGATGGTATGGTCATGTGGAGCAGATGGATAACAGTAGTTGTGAAAGATTTATATCTGAGCAAATATGAAGGAGGGAGGAGGTGAGGTAGGCCAAAGAGAAGCTGGAGGGATATGGTGGATGAGTGTGTGAGGAAGAGAAGTATGGAAGTTAGTGAGGTTAGGGAACTGACAAGAGATTGAGCTGGCTAGATGAATGTTGTGAGAAGTGCATGATCAGGGATTTGGCACCCCTTTTTTAACGTGACATTGTTCGGATTGACTTTATCAGATACATTTATTTGAAGCTGCAGAATGTGATGAATGTTTTTGGCATATCAGATAGAGCCAGAATTCCAGGGGCTTGAATGATGAGTGAGTGGAAGCATGGCCCAGTGGACTGGGCAGACTTGGGGTATCTGGAGATTGCTACTCCTCACCCTGGCCGACCGTGGTAAAGGAGGTCCAGATGATGATCTGTCTATTGCCAGACGCCTCAATCCCGAACGGGGTGGCCACAAACAAATCACCTCCATGTCACTCTGTCCCCTGCCATTTCACTACCACGCTTCCAACTCACACCCCCCTCTCTCATATACCTCTCCACTCCATCCCTCCATCTCATCCTCGGCCTCCCCCTCCCTCTCGCCCCCTCCACCTCACTCACATACACTCTCCTCGTCAATCTTTCACTCTCCATCCTCTCCACATGCCCAAACCACCTTAACGTGTTTCTCCTAACGCTTCCCATCACGTCCTCAACCACACCACAACGCTCCTTCACTTCCTCATTTGTTAGTCTGTCTCTCCATGTGACTCCACATGCTCCTCTCAAATAACTCATTTCCACTGCTCTCACTCTTGACTTCTGTCCTTCCAACAGGGTCCAAGCTTCACTTCCATATGTCAGAGTTGGTATCACAATACTGTCATGTAACAACTTTTTCACTTCCATGCTCACCTCCCTGTTTCTTATCACTGCTTTCAACGAACCAGCAACCTTCCTTCCCTGCTGTACCCTTTCGAGCACTTCACCCTCCAGACTACCATCCTTACTCATCACACTGCCCAAGTACTTAAATTCACTCACATTCTCCATATCCTTCCCATCCAATCTCACTGTACACTCACTGGCTTCACTTCTCTCGAAGACCATCACTTTACTCTTCCCCACATTCACCTTTAGATTCCGTTTCTTACACACTCTCCCAAACTCATCTACCAAGCCTTGCAGCTCCCCTTCGTCTTCACTCAACAACACAGTATCATCTGCAAACAACAGTACAGGGAGTTTCCAAACACTGCCCTCTCTCACTAGGGCCGCTCCAACATCCACTGCCCGACCTTGTATCTCTTTTATAACCCCATCCATATACAGATTGAACAACCATGGAGACATGACACATCCTTGTTTCAATCCAACCTTCAAATGGAAAGATTCACTCAGTTTGCCATCCACATGCACTGCAGCCTTAGCACCCTCATACATACTCTTCACTGCCTTCAACAACTTCCCATCCACTCCATATATTCTTAATACCTTCCACAAACCTTGTCTATCCACCAGTTCTATCCAGATGATGATGATGATAAGAATTGTGACATCTCTGATATGCAATACAAGCGTCATCAGTAAAAAAAAAAAAAAAATAAAATGTCAAAAATTAAACCCTATAATCGTCTGTCATAGTACCTCTCTCCAGGTCGTAGCATTTCAAAAAAAAGAAAGCCTTTCAGCTGTCTCTTAAAGGATTCAGCAGAAGAGAGTTGTCTCGTGGACAGTGGCAACCTATTATAATCTTGGGGCTCTATACACAAAAGAACAATCAGAGAAAGATGAATGGTGAATAGCTGCAGGCTCGTCAAGACACAAGGAATCATATTCACTACAAAATATGACACTTGGCTGTGCCAATGGGAGTTTTAACAATTCAGCAAGATACTTCAGTTCACCAAACCCTAAGAACCTTGAATGTAATAAGACACTGTTTATATTCAATTCTAGCCTTTACTGGTAACCAGTGCAGCTCAGTTAGGAACAGGGTAGTCGAGATTCTTGGAGGGAGACCAAAGATAAGCTATGATGCCCTGTTCAACACAGACTGAACTTTTTTTAGTATATTATTTGGAAGACCAGTCCACAGTGCATTACAGTAATCGACACGAGACAAGACCACTGCATGGCCTACTGTTAAGAGGCAACATCTATTCAGGAATTTTCTCAGAGTACAGATTTCCGATATGCAGGTTACACTTTCTGACAACTTAATTAATTTGTTCTTCGTAATTTAACTTTGAATTAAACACACAAATTTCGAACAGAACTGAGTGGATGAAGCTGTGACACAGCCGTGTTCAAAGTCAGGGCATTATTAGCATCATCACACCTTCTGTTTCCTCTGATGATGATGATCTCAGTTTTACCATCATTCTGCATAAGTTTCCTCCTTGGCATCCGAATCTTACTATCAGATATTAGAGATTCAAGCTTAGTCTTGGTATCATTAATGTCTGACATCTAAATATAGAGCTGAGTGTCATCAGCATAAAAATGACAGGACACATCCTGAGCATCAAGTAAAGATGATAAATTGCTAATGTGCACTGTAAACAGAATTGGACCCAAAACTAATCCTTGAGGGACTCTACAGAAGAGAAGCAGAGTCAGAGCTAGTGTAATCAACAACTAGTCTCTGAGATCTGTCCGACAGATACAACTTAAGGAGCAAAAGAGCACTGTCATGTACACCATAGAAATACAGATCATCTGCCGTGTCAGACATCCAACAGAACTAGGAGAGAGGACATCCCAGTACAGGCATTTGCCACCAAGTCACTATGAATCCTTGTTAATGCAGTTTCTGTTGAATGGCATTATCTGTATACTGATTGAACAACAGGAACAACTCTGTTATGTTCCAGTAGTGGTAAGAGTTGATCAAGTATGGCCCACTCAATAATCTTAGATAAGAAAGACAGGTAAGAGACAGGATGATAATTTGCCATTCTCTCGACATCAAGGCCAGGTTTCTTGATTAGGGACCTAAGCAAAGCACACTTCTCAAACTGCACAAAATCACTTTCGAAGAAGCATCAGTTTATTATGTTACAGATAAGTTTGCTGCGTGCTCGTACACATCAGGCTGTTGTTTCAAGTTACATGGATCGAGTGGGCAAAGTTATTTGTTAAGTTCTCTGAAAAAACATTTGACTTTATTTACATCAGCTTCAGGAAAAATATTTAGGAAAGAAAAGGGAACTGTACTTTGTTTTTGTTGATTTGGAGAAAGCCTTTGACAGAGTCCCTAGAGAGGTGGTGAAATGGGCAATGAGAAAGCATGGGATTGCAGAGTGGCTGGTTAGGGTGGTTATGGCCATGTATGTGGGTGCTTCATAAATGACCTAAGCTGTACATCTAACCCTATCCACTCATATGCTGATGACTCCATCCTTCACCTCTCCATTCGGTTCCCGCAGCGTCCATCTCAGCAATTACTTCAACAAACAAGGGATGAGGCTGTGGCATACCTAATCTCTGGCTGGGGTAAAAATAATCTTGTTGTTTTTAATTCATCAAAGACTCAGTCTTACACCTATCAACCTGGCAAAATCTTCCACTGAAGTACCCACTAATGTTTAATAATATCCAGCTTATTCCTGCATCATCCTTGAACATGCTTGGGGTTTCATTCACTCAAGACTTATCTTGGAAAGATCACATCCCTTGTAAAATCTGCTTCCAAGAGATTAGGTGTGCTAAGCCGACTCTATACCTTCTTTACCCCGGCACAGTTGTTGACCTTATACACGGGTTTTATTCGCCCCTGTATGGAGTACAACTCATATGTGTGGGGAGGCTTCCCACATACAGCTCTTCTCAATAGGATGGAGTCAAAGGCTTTTCATCTCATTAACTCTCCTCCTCTTTCTGGCTCCCTTCAACCTCCGTCTCTTTACCGCACTGTTGCATCTTTATCTCTTTTCAGTCACTTCAGTGGTCACTGCTCCTCTGAACTGTCTGCATGCATTCCTTCTCCTCTGTGACGGGCGTGTAGCACCCATCTAGCAACAAACTCTCATCCCTTTTCTGTCCAACTCTCTAATGCAGTAGTTAACCGTTACTCCCAGTCCATCATTTATGCAACAGGTCAACTCTGGAACTGTCTCCCTCTGTCTGTATTTCCTACTTCCTATGATCTCCAGTCTTTCGAACGCTGTGTGTCCAGGTATCTCGAAATGATCATATCTTGAATTTGGCTCTCTCATATTGTTTTTGTTTTTTTTCTTGGAAGGAACAGTTTGCAGGCTCCTGGCCTATAGGAGAGTAACAAGAGGACATGGAATGAAACTGGAAAAAAAAAAAAATGCTTGAAGGATATATAGATATAGTTTTCCATATAGATTCAATGACCTGTGGAATAGCCTGGACAAAGAGATCAACCAGTCTTAAAAACTTAAATGAGTTCAAAGCAAAATTTTGACATACTGTACTGAGAAAAAGAGACGGGACCCCACGTGCTTATCATTTCTGTATATCACAACTAGGTTAATACAACTAAGTAAATACATGCATTTGTGCACATGTATGTGTGTGTGTGTGTGTATTGATAACTTCTTGTAACTCCACTAATTGCATTTGCATACCTGGTATTGCAAATGGCATACCTCACAGAGATCCACCTTTGTAATTGGGCTAGTTCAGACCATTGAATTGGGCCTGTGATATTCTGGGTAGTATTCACTCTGCAGCCTCATTGTTTTTCACCAGTTTTATACTCAAAATTTAGTTTCTGTGTTAGGTCTCCCATTTTCATCCTCATATACGAGTACAGTGGGCTGAATTCTCTTGGCCAAAAGAAGGAAATCCACTGTAATCCTCTGATTATGCTATGATTTTCAACTGTTATTAGCCCTTTGTAAAGAATGTAGCAAACATTGGCAGATAAATTGTTGACTGCCTGAAGGAGTCTCATTGCTGTTCTCATGGCCACATACAATCACAGAAACCAAGAAAAGCAGCACTTGTTAATCACAAGTACAGTACGATGAAATCTCTGAAAGGACTCCCCTTCAAATTTACCATTCCTTAGAAGTCTTACAGTCCATCATGTAATTTTACACTCTCTTCACTATTTTACTTCTCTTGGTTTACTGTACAAAGGGGGAGAAGCTAAGCAAAATTTAGTCAAACTGTGAAAATGTCTGGATCCAAAATAATTTTCTCCAAGAAGTTCAGTTTAACTTGTGAATATTTCAGCCTGGAGAGTTTTATATGGTATTTGTAGATGGGGGCACTCACCACCCACTCACACGATGTAGTGTTGCTCTCTGGTGTCTGCCCTTTCCTCTCCTCCCTCCTTTCCATCCTTCCTCTTCACTCTTTCTTTATTTCATTCTTTCCTCGTCCTTCTGCCTATGGATGACTTTACACTCCTTTTGTCTTTCTTTCTTCTTTCTGCCTGTGGGTAACTTTACACTGAGGGACAAGCTGAATGGTTTCCTGTACACCAGGAAACCATATTACTACACTAGATGGTAACCATATAGCCGAATTATGGTGCCTGGTGGTTTAGTGGGTAATTGCAGCACTCCAATTGGATTGAGCCGGTGAAGGTTTATAGCCAAGGGGTGGTTGGGGTTATTGCTCAAGTAATGCCACTCAGGGATGAGTGAGGCTGGTCACTCATCTTAAATGTCAGGACCAACTTGCCTAGCCCCAGGGCCCTACACTTCTTATGGGACAACGTAGGATTGGATAATGGATTTAAAATCAGCTACTTGACAGTGTGAAGCATTTCCAACTTAAAGATTACTGTGAACATTGTGCAAGCAGAGTGAAAGAAGAGTTCTAGGCAAATGTGGACACGTGTATGGAAAAATTTGAAAGGAATGAGAAAATGTTTTTGATTGGAGGTATGAATGAAAAAGTAGGGAATGTGAAGGTGCATGGAGTTGTTGGAGAGTGGGGTGTACCTGCAGAAGTGGATGAGAATGGCAGTGTTGTAGTGGACATTTGTGCCAGGAGGGGGTCGGTGATAACCAATACCCTCTTCAGACACAAAATGATCCACAAGTATACGTGGCGAGTGTTGAGAAAAGTGGGTGGTGAACTGAATGAACGGAAGGCAGTAATTGATTATGTGTGTGTTGATGATAGAATGAGGTGTGTAATGGATGCAAGAGCATACAGAGGTTAGGGGAGTGGTCTTTCTAACCACCACGTGGTGGTGGTGAAAGTCAGACTTCAAATTAAATGGAGGATTAGGAGAAAGGAAGGACAGGAGAAAGTAGTCCATACAGGGGGGGTAGAAAGGTGGCAAGAGGATGGCAAAAAGGCAGAATATAAGAGAGAAGTGGAGGAGTGACTGTGTAAATATGATCTGGAGCAAATGGGGAATGTAGAAGGTATGTACAAGATATTCACAGAAGTCTGTGCAGTATGTGAAGGAGTGTGTGGGGCAAAGAGAAGATGAAAGGGGGTGCAAGGAACAGCATGGTGGAATGAAGAGGTGAGACAGGCTGTGACACAAAAGAAGAAAGCATATAGTGAGTGCATGAGAAACGGCTGTGGAAGAAGTTCAGAGATGGAAGAGAGAGTTATAAGGAGAGAAGTAAAAAGATTAGTAAGAGAGAGTAAGAAGAGAGTGGATGAGGAATTTGGAAGGAATTTAAGTGTAACGTGGAGGGAATGTAAGAAAATGTTCTGGAAAGAGGTAAAGAGAATTAGACAGGGCGAGACAGAAGTAAGTCGGGGAGTGAAAGATAAAAATGGTAGATTGCTAGTGGAGATGGGAGAAAAAGTGAGCAGATAGAGAGAACACCTTAAGGAATTGAACAGAATGAAAGTAATGATACTATAAGTGGCTGGGGAATGGCTAGAAGAAGGAGGGTTGTGAGAAGAGAGAGAGAAATCAGTAGGATGGAAGTAATGAAGACAGTCGAAATGGGGAAAGCCCCAGGAATTGACGGAGTGTGTGGTGAAATGCCGAAGCATGGAGGAGGGATAGTAGTAGAATGGATATGGAAGATGAGCAGATTGGCCTGGGAGGAAGGTAGAGTCTCGGAGGATTGGAAGTCAGGTATATTCCCTTGTACAAAAGAAAAGGGGAAAAGAAGTGTGTGGTAATCATAGGGGTATTTGTCTTTTTATTGTGATGAGAAAAGTGTATAGTAGGATACTTATTGACTGAGTTAGAGAAATAATAAAGGAATTAGTTGGAGAAGAACAGGGAGGTTTTAGGAAGGGAAGAGGTTGTGTTGATCAGATATTCATTCTTATGTCTTTAATGGAAAGTTTCAAGAGAAGGGAAAGAAGCTGTATGCATCCTTCATGGATTTGGAGAAAGCATACGATAGGGATGATAGACGAGGAATGTGGAAAATATTAAGAATATATGGAGTAAACGGGAAGTTGTTGAATGCCATGAAGAGTATGTATGAGGGGGCTAAGGCTGCAATGTGTGTGGATAGTGAACCGAGTGAATTTTTCTATTTGAATGTTCGATTGAAACGGGGATGTGTTATGTCCCCGCGGTTGTTCAATCTGTATATGGATGGGGTTATAAAAGAGGTACAAGGTAGGGCAGTGGATATTGGAGCAGCCCAAATGAGAGAAAGCATTGTTTGGAAACTCCCCGTACTGTTGTTTGCAAACAATACTGTGTTGTTAAGTGAAGACGAAGGGGAACAGAGCTTGGTGAATGAGTTTGGGAGTGTGTGTAAAAAACAGAATCTAAAGGTGAATGTAGGGAAGAGTAAAGTTACGGTCTTCGAGAGAAATGGAGCCACTGAATTTACAGTGATGCTGGATGAGGAGAAAATGGAAAATTTGAGTGTATTTAAGTACAGTGGAACCCTGGAATTCATACACCTCTCTATTTAAGTACAGTGGAACCCTGGAATTCATACGCCTCTCTGCTCATACAACTCAGTTTTCGTACAGCTTTTTCGTCCAAAAATCGCTCCAGTTTTCTTAAGGCAACCCACTATTCACACTAAGAGAAGCGGCGTCATTAGTGCTATGTGGTCGCCAGTCCCTCTTCGTCTCCGCCAGCTACACATCAGTCATACAGGCTCCATTAAACTTTGAGATAAATTACGTATTTTTGTTAGAAAATTGTACATAATCATGGGCCGTAAGAAGATTAGTGAGTCAGCTGGAGCTAAAAGAAAAACAGTGAGAACAATTGAGCTGAAAAAAGAAATTGCAAAGCTTGAAAGTGGAACCCTTGTCTCCGCTCTTGCTGTTCATTATGATATGGCGAAATCAACCGTTTCATCCATGCTAAAGAACGGATTAATGCAAAATACATTGTTTCTTAAGGAAAAAAATTATTCGTTTTTTGAACAATTCGCAACTCGTACAGCCTCCAGGAACGAATTGTGAACAAATTCTGGGGTTCCACTGTACTTTGGTATTATGATATGGCGAAATCTACCGTTTCATCCATGCTAAAGAACGGATTAATGCAAAATACATTGTTTCTTATGGAAAAAATTTATTCGTTTTTCGTACAATTCGCAACTCGTACAGCCTCCAGGAACGAATTGTGAATGAATTCCGGGGTTCCACTGTACTTTGGTTGTGTGATGAATAAGGATGGAAGTTTAGAGGGTGAAGTGCTTGAAGGGTACAACAGGGAAGAAAGATTTCTGGTTCTTTGAAAGCATTGATAAGGAACAGGGAAGTGAGCATGGAAGTAAAAAAAAAAAAAAAAAAAAAAAAAAGTCGCTGCATGACAGTATTGTGATACCAACCCAAACATATGGACATGAAGCTTGGACCTTGTTGGAGGGACACAAGTCAAGAGTGAGAACGGTGGAAATGAGTTATTTGAGAGGAGCATGTGGAGTTATGTGGAGAAACAGACTGTCATTGCCATTTGCCATTACAGTAAAAAATATACAGAATAAATACAAAAACAAAAACATTTTAATGGTGTAGGCTGTTAACCCACTGCATCCCGGCAGATTTTTCACCAATGACCTCCCTCAATCTGGCAGGCCCCCCCCCCCAAAAAAAAAAAAAAAAACTACCGTCTTCTATTGAGCCCCTCTCCAGAGAAGACGTTTTCTATGGGAGGGGTAACTATTCCAGACTACTCAGAATAGATGGATATTTATTTATTTGGTACGAATTTATATGTAGGACAAGAGTATATTGGTTTTCACACAGTAATATAGGTGATATAAGCGTTGTTTCACTCACCAAACACATCAACATACCGTACCTTCCTGGGCGAAGTTACCTGCTCATCACTTCTGCATGTTTCTTCCTCTAATGCCACGTAAACTTTGTCCTCCACATTGCCGTCGATTGGGGAATCGCTCTCGCCTTGAATTTCGTGTCATGGCGCGACATGTCTTTACTGGCCAGGTCACTGGTAACAGGTGAGTTGCCAAGACAATGGCATGTGTGTGTGGGGGGGGGGGTTGTCATGCATGGTAAGGCATTGTTCCCGCCTGGCCTCGGGTAGAGGAAGGTGTCCCACATATACGTACCAAAAATCACGCACGAAATTTGAAAATGTGCAAATGATGGACTTGCAGGACGTTTATAAATGTCAATGGGAATCACAGTGACAAAACGTTCGCGCGCATATGTATGTCAACGGGACCGGGCGGGTTAAGCATAAGCTTTAATACAGACCTAAATAATTACAATGATTTAGTTATTAAAAAAAAAAAAAAAAGGGTACATGCTCTCAAGAGTAGATGCATTTTTATTTTTTTAAGGTTGTCAGACTGTCAATATTCTTAAGAGTAACAGGTAGAGTGTTTCAGGTTTTTGCTTCTGAATACGTAATATGTTGCTGACTTTGTTCTGTAGTTACCAGAGCTAGTGCTAGGTTGATATGACCATGGGTTGAATAATTATGATTTATAGCATTAAAATGTCTAAAAAAAAAAAAAGGATTAAGGTTATGAAGTGACTTAAATATGAACATGAGTATCTTTAGGTTTTAATATTTAAAATTTTGAAAGATCGAGCTTCTATAATCATATCTTGTCATAAAATTTATATATAATTCTTATGACACATTTATGGGTTTTTATACTCCCTTCCTTCCTGTCTTTCTTTCTCCTCCTCCTGCCTACGGGTGACTTTACACTCCCTCTTTTGTCTTTCTTTCCTTCATTGTTTCCTCTTCCTTCTGCCTTTGGGTGACTCTACACTGAGTGACAAGCCAAATAGTTTCCTATAGACCAGGAAACCATTTACTATGCTGGGTAATAACCATATAACCAAATTATGGTGCCTGGTGGTTTAGTGGGTAATTAAGGCGCTCCAATTGAATTGAGCCGGTGCAGGTTTATATCGAAGGGGTGGTTGGGGTTCATTGCTCACGTAATGCCAGTCAGGTATGAGTGAGGCTGATAACTTTCATCTTAAATGAAAGGACCAACTTGCCTAGCTCTGGTCTCCTACACTTCTCATGGGGCAACATAGGATTGGATAATGGATGGATGGTTTGTATATGCATCATAGGTATTACCCCATAGTGTAACAGCATATGAAGGGTGTGGATACACTATTGTATATTATATAGACATAAGAGCTTCCTTAGTTAACATTTCTCTTGTTTTATATAGAACACCATATACCTTGTATTTTAGAAATTTTCCTATTTATATATATATGATTTTTGCATGTTAACTATTTTTAGTTACACCCAAAAATTTAGTACTATATGATTGATGTACATCTGAAATACAATGGACAAATGAGGAAATGAAAGAGTATTGTGGTGTGGATGTGGATGTGATGGAAAGCATTAGGAGAAATACATTGAAATGCTTTGGCCATGTGGAGAGGATGGAGAGCAAGAGATTGACGAGGAAAGTGTGTGCGAGTGAGGGAGAGAAGGAGAACGAGGGGGAGGCTGAGTATGAGATGGAGGGATGGAGTGGAGAGGTGTATGAGAGAGGAGGGTGTGAGCTGGGAACAGGACAGTGAAATGGTTTTGGACAGTGCGAAGGAGGCAATTTGTTTGTGGCCACCCCTTATGGGATTGAGGCATCTGGCAGTAGGTAGGTAAAAATGCTTTCACTGTTTCTAGCTGCTTAGTTTATTGTTGCATCACTCACTATGACAGATTTTGCTTAAAAAATGTGAACATATATAATTGTGTTGTGCTGTGTGCAGGTGGCTGAGTACCGGGCAGGGCAGGAGGAGGCCAAACGGAAGCACCTGAACATCTGGCAGTACGGCGACGTGACAGATGACGATGCTCATGAATTTGGAATGGAGCGATAAAATGGTGGTTGTGGGGCCTTTCCTGCTGGTGGGCAAAGCAGCACTGGCAGGGAAAATGTTCAGAGGCACATACCGACAAAGCATTTGGGTGATAATAGGATTTGCACCTGAAGTTGCATTGTATGTGAGGATTCCATGCCAATGGTATGAAACATGCCTACACACATCCCAGATTATCAGCCAATATCATGTATTGGTCAACTGTTTCCACATCATTGGGTTGCCAAACACATCTATTACCCATTTATAAAGTTTTGATTTTTCTAAAGGTAACTTTACCGTTGTCATAAATGTAAATGCCAGATATGTACATTTTCATAATAACTATCCAGATAGCCTGCTTGTATAAGGCAGAGTAGTTTTATTCACCTCATATTGTGAGTAAATATCTGTGTTCAGGTGTATATCCCTACAACATAAGTTTCCAGACCAGTTTGGCTTTGTGTGACGTAGCATTGTTGTTGAGTGAGATGGTACTGTATTTTGTTCCAGTAACATCATCCTATATTTGGTTGGTTAGTCATTTGAGATGGGATGCTGCCTCTGCCACCAGCCCCACCACCTACACCCTCTGGCAGTGGCAGCTCATTTTTCTGTTGACTCAGTCAGTTTCTGTCATAGTCAGATCTCTCGGAATGTGCTGTTATCGTAAATTAGTTTTTAATGGTTTATTTTTTAGTAATTTAACTGGGAGAATTATAGGTTGGACATTGCTTTCGTAAAAGGAAATATACTTCGACAAATGGATTTGTATTTTCTTCACTTATTTCTGTATAAAATGATGGCTTTATAATACTTGAGAGTTTATTGAGAGTAGTGGGTACCAATATTCGTATATGTTTTCCGGTGTACATATGGAGGTTATGAGTATAATATTACATCCAAGAATAGTACTATTGTCTATAGTTCTGTCTGTGTCCAATGACTTCTACATACTTTTATATAACTCAGAAGTTTATTTTTTGAAATTGTTATTTAACTCCAGTTGTTTTTTTAATGTTAGAAGACAGGGGGGACACCATGGGTGACTTTGAAGATTAATATAAATGTCTTTTAATGTACAGTACTGAATTTTATACCCTTAAAACCCTGATTGTATTTTGGCATCACCATAATACATAACCAGTGTTATAATACAATATATCTCCCCAACACTCATATTTTCATTTTGCAGTTTCAGTAACAGTGATTATTCTGGAGAAATGGCTGCAAGACCAATGAATATCTGAAACTGTCGTACCTGCAGCTACCTGTGGTAAAGAAAAAAACCCTATATATTTAGCCAGCCTACCAGAGGGTGCTGTTAGTTACATTTATGAATTGTCATGCTTTTATTTCTGAATCCTAACTTCCTCTTCATTAACAAGAATACAAATATGAGTCCCAACCAGAAATCACAAAAAGAGTGAGGCCAAAACTGCAGGGAACAGCTGAGCAAGATGTCCAAAGGAAAGAAGTCATTCAAAGGGCCCACTAATGACCAGGAGCTAAACATACTACATCATTACCACAGCCCAAGGAGAGGGAAAAAGAGAGCAACACAGTGGGTTGGATGTGTCACTAGTGAGCCAAGGTGTCACAAACAAGCACAGTCCTAAGTGGGAGGTGGTGGCTCAGTCGGTAGAGAGGTGGCCTGCAGTCCTACCCGACCCATGTTCAAATCCCCGCTGGGGCAGGGAACAGTTTAAGGATTTGAATTTCATTAAATCAGACTTAAATGATCTACCAGAAGACCCGCCGACATGTCGTAAATATACCCCCGCTAATACCAATACACCAGTCCTGTATGAGACAGCCTTAGCATGTATTCAATATGGACAGTGAGTGTTAGCACCGAAGTGGTGGCATGTAGAGGTGTATGGTATGTGGGAGGACTGTTGGGCCTTGATAGCGGGCTGTGAAGCTTGTGTCCAGAGTCGAACACATTAAAAAAAAAAAAAAGTGCTGGAACACAGGTGGGGGGAATGACTTACAAGGAGCCTGAGCCCAGAAGCCGCTGCTTTGAAAGGTGAACGACACTAAGTAGTGCACATGCACAGAAAGCACAGATATAAAAAAGTATTTAAAAATCAGAGAAAGGTAGATTTTCGGACACATCCAACAGAAGGGAGGAAAAGAGCACCCACAAGGGGAGAACGAGAGGGTGGGGGTAAGGGCAGCCCAACGAAGCTTTTGCAGTGGAGCAAGGTCATCCTTATTTGTGGCTTTGGTATTGCAGCTTTCATTATTTGTGTGTTAATAAACTAATGTATCTCTCTCTCTCTCTCTCTCTCTCTCTCTCTCTCTCTCTCTCTCTCTCTCTCT
>JAGKTI010000703.1:1519-29139 GCA_018397915.1 Birgus latro | reverse complement strand
GCCCAGGTGGTGGCCCGGAAAGGTAGCAGTCGCCGGCACCTAGTCTCCGGCCGGAGCACAGCTCACCAGGTAAGGGGTGGAGTTTATAACTCCACGCAACGCCGCGGTACCGGCCACAGTCGCACCGGGTACGGGGCAGAACCGGCCACAGTCCGTTCCCCAGTTGTTTCCCCGCCACAGGGCCGCGACACGGACGCGTGTCGGTCGGGCAGGACTGGCCACAAGTCGTCCGCCTCCTGTCGGCGTTCCCCCCAGAACGGCACCGCAGTACCGGCCATGAGCCGTACTGGGCATGAGGCAGGATTGGCCATAGTCCGTCCCTCAGCTGCTAGTGACCCTAGCTCGCCGGCAATTTGTTGGCCTTTTTCACTGCTTCTGTACATTGTTTGTTTCGTTTCAAATCGTCTGTTATAACTCCTAAGGTGAGGAGACTGTAGCACCAGTCGAGCAGGGCAGTACTCCCAAGGAGGATGGAAAGCTGATGACAGGGAGAGCTGGAGCTCCCGTTTCATCAGCCCTCAGGACTTGTTCCTGACCATCCCCCTTTGCTGAACTTTTTCAGTGTCTCAGTAACACAGAGAGTAGACCAGCATGCTCTCCAATACAAGTTTCTCTAACTGTCAACACCAAACTACATACACGCTACACACTACACTTCCTTTTCAAAAAATTCTAAAAAATGGCTANGGGGGGGGGACCATAAATGCCCCCACCATCCGCCCCTCTCCCGGTGACGACTCTCGGAGCTGCCTGGAACCACTGTCTGACTCACTCCTCCTTCATTTCTGTAACATTCGCGGCCTTTCCTCTAACTTTCGCTCTGTTGAGCACCACCTCTTCTCCTCTAAACCTCACCTTCTCTTTCTTTCTGAGACTCAGCTGTCTGAGACAACTGACAGCAAACCCTTTTCTGTATCCTCCTACTTTCTCTATTCTCATTTCAAAGCCAAAGGTGGCTGTTGTGTATATGTACGCAACGATCTATCTTGCTCTCGTGTTCCTGAACTTGATTCTTCTGAATTCTCTACTCTCTGGCTTCGGCTCTCCTGTCATTCTCTGACTAAATATATATGTGCTGTTTACTTATCTCCTAATTCTACCGACTATCAAAAATTCTTTGACTATCTTACTTCTACGATGGAACACATTCTATCCATTTCTCCTTTCTCTGAAATCTCCATTCTAGGAGATTTCAATGTTCACCACGACCTTTGGCTCTCCTCTCCTTTCACTGATCCACCTGGTGAACAAGCCTACATCTTTTCTATCCTTAATGACCTAGAGCAACTTGTACAACACCCTGCCCGTATCCCTGACCGCCTTGGAGAGAGTTCCAACATACTTGACCTTTTCCTAACAACTAATCCTTCTGCTTACACTGTTAATTTTTTCTCTCCGTTGGGCTCCTCCGATCATAACCTTATTACCTAAACCTGTCCTATTGCTCCAGTACAGCCTGTGGACCCTCCAAAGAAACGCCGCCTGTGGCACTTTGGAGCTGCAGATTGGGAGGCCCTCAGGCGGTACTTCTTTGATTTTCCTTGGAATGATTATTGTTTCCATGGCCGGGAGCCGTCTGAGTGTGCCTTGCGCATTACGGAGGTTATTCTCTCGGGCATGGAAGCATACATTCCTTTTTCATATCCTCTGACTAATGCAAGAAAGCCTTGGTTTAATCACGCTTGTTCTAATGCTGTCCGCAACAGAGAGAGGGCCTTTAAAAGGTACCGGAGCCAACCCACCCCTGAATCACATTTTTTTTATATTTCTGCCCGGAATCGTGCTAAATCTGTTCTTCGCTCTGCTAAAAATAATTTCATCCGTGCTAAATGTTCCCAACTCTCCAACTCAAATTCTTCTCGCTCCTTTTGGCACCTTGCCAAAAACCTTTCTAACAACTTTACTTCATCATCCTTCCCTCCTCTTTTCTACTCTGATGGCTCTGTAGGTATTTCTTCTACTGATAAAGCGGATCTCTTTGCTCAGACTTTCTCCTCCAATTCTACCTTAGACGATTCCGGTGCTGTTCCTCCACCACTTCCCCCCTCAGACTTCCTCATGACTGACATTAAAATTTCTTCTTCAACTGATGTATTTTCTGCCATCACTGGCCTCAATATTAACAAGGCATATGGGCCTGATGGAGTCCCTCCTGTTGTCCTCAAAAACTGTGCTTCTGTGCTTACACCCTGCCTAGGTAAACTCTTTCGCCTTTGTCTCTCAACTTGTACCTTTCCTTCTTGCTGGAAGTTTGCTCTCATTCAGCCAGTCCCAAAGAAGGGTGACCATTCCCAACCCTCTAACTATCGTCCAATTGCTTTAACATCCTGTGTATCAAAAGTTTTCGAATCAGTTCTTAACAGAAAAATTTTAAAGCATCTTTCCTGTCACAACCTTCTTTCTGATCGTCAGTATGGGTTCCGTCAGGGACGCTCCACTGGCGATCTTCTCACCTACCTTTCAGACTCCTGGTCATCTTCCTTTTGGGACTTTGGCGAAAGCTTTGCCATTGCACTTGACATCTCAAAGGCTTTCGATCGAGTCTGGCATAAATCTTTGATTTCCAAACTGCCCTCTTCCGGTTTCTATCCTTCTATCTGTACCTTCATCTCTAGCTTCCATTCTGGTCGTTCTATAGCTGCTGTTGTAGACGGCCATCGTTCTTCTCCTAGACCTATCAACAGTGGTGTTCCTCAGGGCTCTGTCCTATCACCAACTCTCTCTCTTTTATTCATCAATGACCTTCTAAGCTGTACATCTAACCCTATCCACTCATATGCTGATGATTCCACCCTTCACCTTTCCATTCGATTTCCGCAACGTCCATCTCAGCAGTTACTTCAGCAAACAAAGGATGAGGCTATGGCACACCTAATGTCTGACTTGGCTCATATCTCTGATTGGGATAAAAATAATCTTGTTATTTTTAATGCATCAAAAATTCAGTTCTTACACTTATCAACTCGACAAAATCTTCCTCAGGATTACCTACTAATGTTTAATAATATCCAGCTCGGTCCTGCATCATCCTTGAACATGCTAGGGGTTTCATTCTCTCGGGATTTGTCTTGGAAAGAACATATTACATCTCTTGTGAAATCTGCTTCCAAGAGATTAGGTGTGCTGGCCCGACTCCGAGCTTTCTTTACCCCTGCACAGATGTTGACCTTGTACACGGGTTTTATTCGCCCGTGTATGGAGTACAACTCTCATGTGTGGGGAGGCTCCCCACATGCGGTTCTTCTCAATAGGGTGGAGTCAAAGGCCTTTCGTCTCATTAACTCTCCTCCTCTTACTGATTCCCTTCAACCTTTGTCTCTTCGCCGCACTGTTGCTTCTTTATCCCTCTTCTACTGTTACTTCAATGGTCACTGTTCCTCTGAACTGTCTGCTTGCATCCCTCCACTTCTAAGACGGGCACGTAGTACCCGTCTAGCAACAAACTCTCATCCCTTTCTGTCCAACTCTCTAACGCAAGAGTTAACCGTTACTCCCAGTCCTTCATTTATGCAACTGGTCAACTCTGGAACTGTCTCCCTCTGTCTGTATTCCCTGCTTCCTATGATCTCCAATCTTTCAAACGCAGTGTGTCCAGGCATCTCGAAATGAATGGATCTTGAATTTGGCTCTCTTTTGTATTGTTTTTACTTTTTCTTGGAAGGAACAATATGCGGGCCCATGGCCCTTGGTTCCCTCTTTCTTGCATTAAAAAAAAAAGTTGGACATTATTCATGCTATAACTAGCTCTTACATTTTTACTGCCAATGTTTAGTACTTTGCATTTATTAATATTAAAATCCATTTGCCAGACTTGGGCCCAGTTAAACAGCTGATCAAGATCTCTTTGAATTGCTTGCCTTTGCAGTACTGTATCTGCTCTGTTACCTATTTTAGTATCAACAAATTTTGAAATTTTACAACTCAATCCTTCGTCAATATCATTTACATATATTAAGAAAAGAATAGGACCTAACACGGAACCCTGTGGCACTCCACTTGTAACGTTTATCCAGTCTGACTCTTTTCCATTAATTGCAACTCTTTGCTTTCGTCCAGAGAGCCAATTTTCTACCCAGCCAAGAACATTGCCGCTGAAACCATGTGCCTTTAGCTTCTGAAGGAGTCTTTTGTGTGGAACTTTGTCAAAGGCCTTTTGAAAATCTAGGTAGACCACATCAACAGATTTAGTCTCATCATACATATTTAGTATATCATTGAAAAAGTCCAGCAGATTCGTGAGGCAAGAGCGATTATTACGAAAACCATGTTGCGAATCTTTGATGAGATTGATTGTTTCTAAGTGTTTCACAAACTTGTCTCTGATAATAGTTTCGAGCAATTTGCAAACCACCGATGTTAAACTAATTGGGCGGTAGTTTTCTGGTTGGGCTCTGTTGCCCTTTTTGAATATTGGGGTTACGTTGGCAAGCTTCCATTCATGTGGCACGTTACTGCTCTTAAGTGATAAGTTGAAAAGTTCAGACAAAGGCTTTGATATTTCATTCTGTAGTTCCTTCAATACACGTGGAGATATTTTGTCTGGTCCTGGTGTTTTATTCTCTTTTAATTTGTTTATTGCAAGCAGTACGTCGCGATCGCTAACTGTGATGTCAGTAATTATGTTGCCCTCTTCTATAGGAATGGGGGAAACAGCGGGAATCGTATGTATATTTTCTGTTGTAAATACTGACGCGAAGAACGTATTAAGAATTTTCGCCGTCATAGTTTCATCATCAGTGTGCTCTCCGTTATCTGTGATCAAGGGACCGATTGTTGGAGTTATTACCTTTTTGCTTCTTATGTAACTGAAAAATTCTTTGGGATTTGTTTTACTGATACTTGCAATATGTGCCTCAAGGTTTTTCTTACTGCATTTAATTAATTTTTTGGCTTTTCGTCGAAGGACATCGTAATCATTTTTATAACTTTGACTCTTTGTGGTATTATAGTTTTTATGTGCAAGATTTTTAGCTTTCAGACAATGTTTAATGTCGGAGTTCCACCATTTGGGTTTAAAATTTTTGGCAGGCATTCTGTTCGCATTGGAATGCATAACCTGACAGCACTGTTGAGTTTCCGTAAAAAAATTCCAAGCATCATTGATATCTAAAGTTTGGATAATGGGATGCCAGTCGCCTGCACCTATAATTGCCTTTAATTTCATAAAATTTGCTCTCTTAAAGTCAGGCACTTTCTCACAACTGGCCCTGACACTGTCTTCATAGAATTTAATGTTGAATGTAACTATGCGATGATCACTTGTACTAAATTCTTCTCCTACAATTACGTTACTCACTACATTTTCTGATGTGGCTAAGACAAGATCTAGGATTTAGATCCACGTGTCGGATAATTTACAGATTGATATAAAGAACTTTCCTGCAAGTTTGTATACAGGTCTAACCCTATGTGTGAGGATAGGGCTTCTCCCCATTTTTGAACCGGTAAATTAAAATCACCAAATATTACCGTGCTTTGTGTACAAGATATTTCGGCAATTTGATTGTAGATTTCATTATCGATGTTGAGTGGCTGACCGGGTGGACGATAAATTACCCCAGTGGTGATTTTATGACAAGATTCATTTCTTAGCTGAATGTAAATAGTGTCAATGTTTTCAATACATGGCTTGGTAATTTCGACTGGATGAAATCCTGATTTGATGTATAACAACACACCGCCCCCTGTTCGATTCTTCCTTTCGCTACTGAAAATGTGATAGCCTGGGCTGGGGGTATGCTGGGGGATGGGCTGGGGGTGTGCTGGGAGATGGGCTGGGGGTGTGCTGGGAGATAGGGTGGGGGTGTGCTGAGAGATATGGTGGGGGTGTGCTGGGAGATAGGGTGGGGGTGTGCAAGGGAATAAGGTGGGGGTGTGCTCGGGGATAGGCTGGGGGTGTGCTGGGAGATAGGCTGGGGGTGTGCTGGGGGATAGGCTGGGGGTGTGCTAGGAGGCTACTAGCTAGGCTTAGTATTAGTGGAGGGAGGTTTAGATAGGTTAGATTATTAGTCAGGGAGGCTACTTTAGATAGGAAGCTGTAGCTGTATGGGCACGAGCTGTAGCTGCAGGGAACGGGCTTTCGCTGTAGGGTAAGCTTTAGGTGTAGGGAACGGGCTCTAGCTTTTTGTTTTCTTCTTCTTTTTTTTGACAGGTAATGATATTCAGTTCGTAGGAAACATTTGTAGATTAGGTATAATAAGGGGACTAAAGACAAGCAGGAGGCATTTATTTTTTTCCTATGATTATCACTCCTGCGTCGTTTTCTAGGTGGCTTTGGGATTTTTCTAGCACCTTTTCCTTGGTGATTTATTCTGCACTGCACTTAAATATCCTCTGTATATTAAGGCAGAATTGGGTGTTAAGGCGTAGTATACATAATCAATACCTAAAGAAGGGTCACGAAACCTCCCGTGTTCCCTAGAATACGGCGGTTTACTCCATCTCAGGTGTGGCGTTTGGTGGTCGTGGAAGCCTCAAGTATACAGTCTGCTGTTTACATGTTTTAGTATACTTTGATATAAGGTTCGAAAATTATCATCCTCGACATATGAGGTGTAAGTATACAGGTAAGATAGAGGTGAACTTTATCAGCTCCCGGGCAGTCAGGGTGTTAGTAGAGCTCACGTAAAGTTATAAGACTAAATAAGGGAGTCAGCCAATATCGTGACTGCAGGAAATTCATTTCTATGTTGTTGGTAAGTTAAGGAGAAACTTGAATTCTAAGTTAGGAATGCCAAGATTTAGAAAGTATAGGTGAGGGGAAATGCAGTATACATTTAGTTAAGTAATGAAATATCAGCCGTGTACGAAAATGGAAACAGAAAGGTCAGCAAAGGTTGACAGGTAACTCGTAATACTTCCGTAGGTAACTAGCAATACTTCGCGGTAAGCAACTCTAGCAATATTTCTAACATTATCTGTAATGTTCATGGCAAGACTGAATGGGAAATACAAAGACTGGGTGGGTGAATCTGGCCAATTTAACTGCCCTGAAATCTTTTTATTGATTTTGTCTTGTCAGTGGACATCTGGAGACAAACAGGTGAAGATTTTTGCCTACTAGTGAGGTATTAATATTTGACTAGGTGTATTAAGTCTGGCTTTGAGATGTATTAAGATTTTTCCCTTATCAGTGAGGTATGATATTGACACCTAGAATAAAAGACCTGTTTCCCCATTTTGCCAGTGCTGCCGTTCATGTGCACTCACTTCCTTAATTAACTTTTTCTCAGGTAAGAACTGACGTGGAGACAGGATGTGGAGCGGTATATGAACGTGGATGATGGGTGCTGGGAGGAGAGCCTACTGCTTCTGGTTAAGGTGAATCTTGTTCGTGGCCTCTCTCTTGGGGTGGAGTCTAGCTACAAGGAATTGTGATACGAGTACAAGAAAGCTCATTTTACTTCTGCCATAACGCTGCTGACCCGAACAAGGTAGGCTTCAAAATATCATTAATCATACTACCGTATATAATTTTAACCATTCACTGAATGGTTTAGTCTTTTTAGCCTAAGCAAACCTAAGCTGCTAAATACATACTTTGCATTTTCTTTAGGCTAAGGTTGATATTTGAGAAGCAAGTCGGGTCTACATCTTGACTTAATCACCTCATAACCTCCACTGTCCTTGGAGAGACAAAAAAGTTAATATGTTTATGGTATATGTATATTAATGTTTCTTCTCGCTACATCAAGACTTGTCAGCTTGGAGAGACATTGGGTGATGTTCATGGATTTTTTTTTTCCTAACCAGGTTATTTAACTTTTCTAAGCACTTAAAAATAATCTAGTGGTTGAGAAAATGTAGAATATAAAAGAACTGACGGTTAATAGTAGGGTTAGGTAAGTTTAGTCTTAGCCCTTTGTGTCAATTAATTTCATTCCTGCTATTTAGTAGATACTGAAGCGAGGAAAGATCATTGTAAGATTTCCTACAATTTTATCTGTTACAGAATGACACAGCTGGGAGATCGAGAACGGAGGATGGGCTGTTGGCTGACTGAAGATTGGACTAACTGTCTACCTTCTTCCCAACTGTTGGCAGAGAAGTTCCTCCTGACTGCCTTCTACTCAACGGTTTCTTGTGCACAGCTGCCTGTTTATGCCTTCTGCATGTACTACACTGTTTCCTGTGCACAAGACCCCAACTGCCCATATATCTTCTGCTAGACTGTTTCTTGTGCATCAGAAGACCCATTTGTTTATATATGCCTTCTACTTGGCTGTTTGTGCAACAGAAGATCCAGGTGCCTGTGCTCTGCGTGGAAGACCCTCCTGTAACGCATGTTAATATACTACGATACAAATGCTGTAGGTTACGACAATCTGAAAAATCTACAATATTATATTAACTTTCGATTTACTGTGAAAAGTAGAAACTGAGCTCTAATAATAAGGTTTAGTGAAAAAAAAAATCAAGCCATATCTTATGACTTTACAAAATCTAGCCCCTACTCGACGTCCCTCTTAATGAACAGTTTGGTTCGTAGTGACAGTGTTTTAAGTCTGCCTATCATTTCATCGAGAGTTTCTCTAGAATACTTTAACTGTCTTGTGCTGTAATTTTCATATCGATAGATAGTGCATCAGTATAAAAGAAAAATATTCGTCATGGAATTTTTAGTGTTAAGACTGTTAAATCTCAATTCAGCTAAATATCAATCACTTTCAACCCGGAAGCTTAAAATTTATTGTTGCCACCTGGCGAATGCAGTCAGATCGGATTTCGCTGCAGGAGTTAAATACTGTATACCAAATACAGTAGTTGCCCATTGTTAACATGCGATCTAGGTTTATAAATTCATTTTATTTTTGTCAGTAATTACTATAAGACTATAATTGCTGCTGTAACATGGCACTGTCTTCCATGGTCTTGATAGCCTGGTAGAATGACAAGAAAATCTACCCTTAAACTAAGAACTAGTAACTAACCTGTTTAACCTAACTCAAGTTAACCTAACCTAATTTAACTTAATGCAAACTAACCTAACATTACTAAGCATGGAGACACTGGGCTGTCATGTCTCAACTCTAAGACAGTGCACAGCACTTTTCGTTATTTTCCGTCTATTCTGGTTTACCGAAAATTATGATTGGACAGGTGGATAATATTGCGCATTACTATGGGTAACTTCTAGAACATTCAACTTTCATTTTTCTCTTGATTATTCGTCTGGTAACAGCAAGGATAAAATCAAACTTGTGCTGAAAGGATTCTCTTCTCAACTTTGACTAAAATTGTCATCTCCCTCTTGAATGAGATCTTCAGCAGTAGATCAACATGAATAGGATTATAGTAACGAATTGTTTGTGTGATTGCAGAGCCTTAGTGTTAAATTTCGCTAACACTGAGCTACGTGAAATAAGTGAAAGGATGAAAATCTGGACTAAGTCAAAAAAAATATAAATAACCCACCCATATACAGTCTTTCTACATTTTAACGACCACTTGAATAGCCAATATGTAAAAAATTAAATTGGTGTTTTATAAAATGTTGGATTTAAGATGGAAATATGGATACACCTAGGACATGTTATTATGCTACGTATTTGTGGGCCGGTTTCTCGTCCCTCAAACACGCAGGCTACAGCAGGTCCCTATTCTAGACCGGGTCGGCAGTTCTTAGGGAAAAGACTGGACACAAAAACAAGGCAGTAACTGTTACACACATGTATTACAAAAATCCTTCCAGAAACAATAATATATCACTTAACATACATCAGATGCTGGGTTTGCCGGGGATGTTGTTGTTGTTGTTAAATATTTGCCCCACCACAAGGGTGGGGACACGGGCAAACAAAGAGCCCGTCAGACAAAAGCAAGAATAAAAGCGAAGTGGCGTAAATAAAAAGTAAATAAAAATAAATAAATAAGAGCAGGACCAGTCCAAAGCAAGACTGGCAAGGCAGCAGGAAGTCAGAGCTGGAGCAAGCAGATGCAGCTGAGTGCAGCAGGTTATGAGAGCAGCCTGCAAACGATGTAATGAACGAGGGCGGCTCACGGCGGATCAAACCCGATGCCCTCACGGAGATCGTCCTCTTGGGCTGGAGAGAGGGAGTTAGAGATGTACGCCTCACGGAACCTCAGATACAGTTGCTGGTAGACTAGAGAAAACGCATCCTCATCGTTGATAGGCTCCGTGAGGCCACATAGCAACTCCTTGAGGTCCGTATCCGTGGTGGCATCGAGGTTGGCGCGGGCGTGTACTGGTGGAAGTAAAGCTCGAATACGCTGAGACACGTCAGAAGGGTCGGGCTTGCCCTTGCTGCCCTTCTTGGACTTCGGTTTCTTCCTCTTCTCCTTAGGTGGAGGGGGAGAAGAGGGACGAGCAGCGGCAGTCGGCGGTGGAGAAGGTGGAAGAGGCTCCTCCACAACATTAGGAGCAGATGGAGAGGGAGAGGAGGGGGACTGATCCACGTCCTGATGGACAGAAGGGACGGGAGAAGGGATCCGCTCCTCCTCAGCTCCTGACGGAGGGAGGTGAACCTCCACTACAGTCTCCCCAAGGACGAGATCGAGGTCCATGGCCTGAGTCGGTTCCGGTTCCGGGTCGGCGATCTGAGAGGCGGAATTGGTGGTTCCAGTCGCCCTATTGAGTGGAGCATCCAACCGCAGCCGTTTTCGCGGTGTCGTGCGAGGTGGTGGCGGCTGCTGGCGCCGGGCCTGACGCTCCTGACGATGGGGGAGACGAGTGTCACGGGCAAAGCTACGGGGAATGGCAAGGCGCGGTAGGCCGTTCTCCTCAAAGATTTGAGGGAGGAGAACAGCCAGAACCGCCTTGTCATCCCCACAGAAAGCTTTAGCCGTCGTGACACACATCGTAACTAAGGTATTTATGTCACGAGAACTACCAGGACCCCCAGGCCGATGTCTCTTGGCCGGGGGGCGCCGCCGTGCATGGGCAGAGCCCTTCACAGCAACACCTCCCGGTCCAGTGACATCCCTAGCCTCGGGACCCTTGGTAGCCTGAATGACACTAGATTCCACAGTCTCCCCAACGCCTAGTGAACGCTGGAAATGCCGTGGATTCGGCACAACGATCTCAGAGACGTGTACAAATACATCAGCACCAGTGTCCTGGCGCTTGATGAACCCGTAACACGCTCTCACGTTGAACCAATTCACGGTTCCAGAGATCTTCGTGGCTCCAGGCGACTCAATCCTGCTGTTGGGTGCCCTCCTCAACGGGTCGAAGGCTGAAGCAGCAGTGGAATTCACCATGACAACTGGCAGATCAAGTGCAGCAGCGAGAAAGTCTAAGGATATTGCACCCCACTGTTCACAGCGAGTGGGGACAAGGTCTTACTCCTGCAGCTGCTGGGCTGGAACTCGGCCGGGGATGGGTTAACACAAGGTTTTACTTGACTGGAAGTCTGTCTCTATGCAGGCTTAGGGAAATTATGGTAGTATTCACCCAGCATTTATTGCACTTAGATTACACTTACAAGTCAAGATGTAGGAAAGCACTTGCTACAAATTCCCTTGTGAGTATAGCACTGGACGGCACTGATACAGTGGTACAATTTACGTTAACACCTGGTGTCTATAGACACTCACCTGGTCGACCGCCTACCTCGACTGGAGTCTACCGCGCTATGATACACTGTGAGGGGAGACTGAGGTATTTCCGTAGTGTTTCACTTGCGCGCCTCTACACTGGGGGTGGGGGGGAATAGTTACACGAACAAAGGAATGGCACGATTAATATGATGTTGTTGTTCTGTTGGTCACTGTGGCGTTTCTAGTGTGCTGGTACACTGGGGAGGGGTAAGTTATAATGGACCAAGGGAATGGTACAATCTATATGATATTATTGTTCTGTGGGCCACTGGAATATATCATTCACTGAGGGGGTTTCACGGGACTCCACTCGAGGTATATGCTGAACCAGGAGGACAAATGTTCTCGTCAAATCTTACACTCAGGGTTCCTGGTCGATTTATTACTATGACATGCTATAAGTAATCACTACGTACACGTACATACTGGGTTTAAAACAGCACACACTATGTAGGTCCTCTTGATACACCTTCACTGAGGGGCCATTTGTAGTTTCCTCTGTCTGGAGGAATGACAGAATAGCACGCCCTGGTTGAGGCCCCACTCGTAGACAGGGGGCTAGGGGCTTGACCCGAAGAGAGCCAGGAGACGGGCCTGACGTCGAGTCTGTGAGGGACTCGGAGTGGTCTCACCAGCAGGTAAGTCGCGCCCTGGTGTTCGGGGAAACTCCCGGGGTGATTGGGGACCCAGGGCACAGGAACCCAGGGTGGCTGGACTGCGGCAATGGCTGGAGGGCGACGTCGCCGTCAGGGTCGCCGCGCGGGAACCTCGGGCTGGGGGAGTGGTGGACTGGTCTGGTCGACGGCTGCCATGTCTGCTAAGACTCCGCCTCTGCTGCTGCTTGCACCGTTGGAGTCACAGGGAACCAAGACCTCGGGTGAGGCCTTGCCACGGCTCGGGAGACTGGTCCTTTTGGGCTACAGGATCTCCTGTGGAAGAGAAGCAGACAATGGCCGGCTCAAACTCCGGCCTGACGTGACTAGTGGCCAACGCCGTAGCGGCACACAGGAGACTGCAGCTTCGGAGCGACTAATGGCCTGCTCTGCCTTTGGCTGGACATGACTAGAGGCCAATGTCGTGCTGGCACAGGGAGTTGTAGCTCTGGTGCGGCTAGGGACCTGTACCATGGAGCGAAGAGGACTAGCAGCAGAGGGACGGACAATGGCCGATCCTGCCTCAAACCCAGCACGGCTTGTAGCCAATACTGCGGCGCTGCTCTGGGAGGCACAACTACAGGAAGCGGACGGCTGTTGGCCTGTCCTGCCTGACCGACACGACTTACGGCCTGTGTCGCGGCCCTGTAGCGGGGATGCAACTGGGGAATGGATTGAGGCCGGTTCTGCCTCATACCCGGTATGACCATGGCCAATACCGCGGTGTTGCGTGGAGTTGTAAACTCCGTCCCTTACCTGGCGAGTGAATTTCTGGCCGGAGACTAGGTGACAACGACTGCTACCTTCCTGGGGTATTGGTTGGGAGTAAGATGGGCGCCAGGGAAAGGTACAGGTGTGCCGTTCCTGTTTAGAGCCGCTCGGTGTTAGCGGCGGGCCCCCGGTAGTATTTGGGGGGTTGGGGGTGCTGGCTCCAGCCGTCGCGTCGTCTGCGGCTCCTGTCTGTATTTCAGTTATTGTTAATAAATACCTGAATTCTTTACCTATTTATCCCCCCGTTTCCTCGCTCACTGTTGTTGTGGGGGGCTTCGGAGACGTCGATTGGGTCTTGGTGAGTGAGGGAGCTATGGCGGGGTCTCTACTCTGCCCTCTCCCCCCTCTTTAGGTCCCTGTCGCTGCCTCAGCTAATTTTGCGAGGCTTCTTTACTTATTCTGTTGCTTCTTTCTTCCTTTTTCCCTATCATCGCCAGATAGTGGAGGTCTACTGGTGACGTTCCAGTCTCTGCCCCTTTTGTCATCTTGGGTGAGACTGTCTCCTCCCTACGTGTTTGCCGTGCGTGGCATCCCGTGTATTCCCTGCACCCCTCTATCTGGGAGTTGAGTTCACCATGGGGCAGGGTGCAGTTCCCTGTGGTGGACAACACGCTCCTTTGGTAGGGGGGTTGAGATAAGACGGACGGTCCAGTGTGGCCCCGCTGGGCAAATCGGCTGGCCTTGTGTTGACTTAGTCAACCTCGGCTAGGGTCACGCGGACACTGTTTGGTGGGCATTGCATTGGTCCGCGGCTGCCACTTCACACCAAACAGTGTCCGTGTATACATCTTCCGATATCCCTGGGGCTGTTGGGTGAGTTTGACCCAACATCAGCCTCCCCTAGTTGGGCTCCGTGGTGGGTGGGGGGCGGGGTGGTGAAATCTACCATTTTCAGTTATATGGATATGATTACTACTTTTGGTCCGATTACGGTAACGACCCAGGACTCTCTTTTGACCGTGGCCTCGACTTCCTCCCCTCCTCCTACACGCTCAGTCACAGTAAACACCCCATCCTAATTACCTACTGTGTCTTCCACTCCTCCAGCTTCTGTTTTGTCTACCTCAATCAGCCCCTCTACTATCATCACACATCACCCTTACCTTCCTACTTCACCTCCTGTCTCTGTTCCTTCTATGTCCTCTACCTCTCTCTCCTAACCTCGTCATTCTTCCTATGTGCCTGCCCCTTGCCTCACTTCCTCTGTTCGATACACAGACATAGTCTAAATTTTTTAATATCCTCAATGCATCTGACGACCTCTCGCTCCACCTCTCTCTACTTCGACAGGTAGGCAGGGATGTCACCACCTCGGCCCGTCCAAATGGTTCCTGCCTCCTTGTTCACAGTGCTACCCAAGCCGAGAAGGTGGCATCCCTAGTCAGCAACACAGGCCAACCCATCTCCGTGTCCCCAGATAACCAGCTTAATTCAGCCACTGGTACTGTCCGTTTACCATCATCAATGTCCTTTGGCCAGAGGCCTTTCGCAGAATGCTCCACTGACATTGAACTAATCCTCTCGAAACAACATCACCCAATCCGCTCAGTACATTTTTTATACAATTCCTCCTCGCGGAAGCCGACAACAACCAGCCAATATCGTAAAAATAGTCTTCGCCTCTCGTGATCTACCCTCCATAGTCATTGGGGGCACTGTCCTCCAAGTACACCAGTATATTCCACCTCCTCGCCAGTGCACATCTTGTTGGCGCTTTGGCCACCCCGCCAAATACTGCCGCTCATCTGCAGTCTGTGCCAATTGTACACTGGCCAGTCATTCCTCCTCAGACTGCGTTTCCACCATCCGATGCTGCCCTAACTGACATGGTAGCCATTCTGCCACCTACCGACAATGTCCCGTCTACCTCTTCGAAGCAGAAGTGTCCACTGTACGCTGGAAAACTGGCCTCTCCCTTAATGAGGCTTGTCGCAGAGTTCGCAGCCTTAGTCACCATCCTAACGTTACCTACGCACGTGTAGCCCGTCCTCTTACCATAGTAACTTCTAATGCCAGCACTATTTCACCTGTCCCTGTATCTGCTGTCCCCACCTCCTCTCCTCCCACCTCTCGTCTTCCCACCTCTCACTTTATCCCTACACCTGTGACTGCTGTCTCCTCTTCTCTTCCTCCCAGTACTCCTATTTCCACCTCTCCCTCCTCTCTGCCTCACCTCCCTTCTACCTCATTCCTCCCCTTACAGACTTCTCTTGTTCCTGTCTCTAATTCTTTCTCTGTTTTAGATTCCTCTACCCCTACCTCCTGTCCATCCCCTTCTTTACCTGTTCCTTCTCTTCGTCCTTCCCCCTTTTCACAACCTCGTCCCTCCTCTCACTTCTCCAATTCTGTTACTCAAACCCGCCGATTGCCGCCTCTGGCCCAACGCAACACCCGATCCCCACCCTCCAATAGTGGTAAACGCAGTCTGTCCATCGCATCAGACTCTAAGGCCTCTCCTGCCCATCCTCCTACTTCTCCAGCTCGTAAAGTCAGTGCAGCGAATACCCGCCCCTCCAGATCGATACACTCTGCCTCGTCGAAATCCGTATCTCGGCAATCTCCTCAGTCACGTCCCCGGACCGCTCCACTGCCGGCTACCTGTAACACAAAACCCTCTGGCGATGACGACAGTGAAACAATCCCCAAGATTATGGATTACATTTTAACTTCCACGCCAGATTCAGTAGGCAAGGCTGTACCCTCTCCTTCCATCCTCTCTGTTGAAGTTCATCCTGTACCTCCTGATCTCCCTCCCACTCCTCTCCCTCCTTCATCTCCCCCTCCATCACCTTCTGTCCCCTCCTTTTTGCCCCCCTCCTCTTCCACTTCTCACAGTACTCCTTCTCCTTTATCTCTTCCCATGCCTCCAGGCTATAGTGACCATTCCGCTCGTCCACCAGTTTCACCTTCTACCCCTATCCCTACTATCGTAACGACTCGGTAATATATGTTACTATTCTGTATTATATTTTACTTCCTATGTCTTATATTTTACTTCCTATGTATTATATTTACTTCCTGTGTATTATATTTTACTTCTTGTGTATTGTATTTTACTTCCTGTGTATTATATTTTATCTTTAGTATTAATTTCCTTTTATCTTACCTAGACTCTACGTTTCTGTTACTTTCTTTGGTTTTAGCATGTCTGTTTTACAATGGAACATACGAAGTTTTACGGCCCATCACAATGACCATCGCTATCTTCTTTCGGTTCACTGTCCTTCCTTAGTTTGTTTACAAGAACCCCGTCTGTCTTCCTCTCCGGTACCTATACCTGGCTATTGTTTCTTGTTCTCTCCTGCTTCTCTTTCTGTTTCAGCCATCTTACTCCACTATACAGTTCCTCTTGAACGTCTGTCCATTAACACCACCGTTCCATGTCATTTTATTCGTGTGTTTCTCGGACGTTGGATCACGGTGATTTCTGTTTATTTCTCTCCCTCCCGGCTTAATGATTTCTCTGCCTTATCTCTTTTATTACCCCAGTTACCCACCCCAATTTTATTGCTGGGGGATTTTAACTGTCGCCATGCTTTATGGGGCGATGTCGTTACTAATTCCCGTGGCCACCATCTTGAGTCTTGTATTTTTACTACTGATTTCTCCTTATTGAATAAGGGAGCTTCAACGCATTTTGACGCTACAACTCCTACTTTCTCGTGTCTGGATCTCTCCTTGTGCTCTCCTTCCCTTTCTTTAGATTTCCATTGGTCTGTTCTTTCGGACGCTGTATATAGTGATCAATTTCCTACCAAACTTACTCTTACTACATATTGTCCCGTACTCAGACCCCCTCGATGGTGTTTTCCGAAAGCTGACTGGCCGTCATTTTTTTCTTTAGCTGTTCCTTCTATATCTCCTTCTTCCTTCTCTACTGTTTTAGATATGCTCACCTATTTTAAAGTGTTAGTTCTGATTGCAGCTTTGGCTGCGATTCCTAGGTCGTCCCGTCCTTTTACTTCTAAGTGTGTGCCCTGGTGGAATTCAAATTGTACTGTGGCTCTCCGTGTTAAACGTGCAGGTTGGAAGAGTTACCTACGTAAACGCAACACCCCGTATGAACAGAGTGCATTTCTAATGTTTAAAAAGGCCCGCGTTCTTCTTCGTAAGACTGTTAAACGGGCTAACCGCCATAGCTGTAGATTATACGTTTCCACCATTACTGCCAATACACCCATTGCTTCCGTTTGGAGACGTATAGCAAAATAGCCGATAAACACCTTCCCATGCCTTCCCTTGTCCTCCATTTGGATGGGGAATCAGTCGCAGATGCTCGTCTAGTTGCTAATGGCTTAGGTCTTCATTTTAGTAATCTTAGTAACGGCTCTCATCTCTCACCTGAATTCCATTCCCTTAAAGCTGCTACCGAATGTACGCCAGTTGTCTTCCAGCTGTCGTCTAGTGAGTCGTATAATGCGCCTTTTACGCTCCATGAATTGTCCTCTGTCCTTCGTCTTTGTAAGAACACCTGCGAGGGTCCTGATGGCATACACTATAATATGCTCCGTCACCTTTCCCCCCTGGCCCTGGCCTTATTGTTAACTATTTATAATCGTATCTGGACGGAGGGTCTTTCCTCCCTCTTTTCGTAATGCTGTCATTTTCCCCTTTCTTAAGCCGGGAAAGCAAGGCCATGCCCTTAAAGATTATCGCCCCATTGCTCTTACTCGTTGTCTTTGCAAATTGTTCGAGCGTATGATAAATCATCGTCTTATATGGCTCCTAGAATCCAAGCAGCTTTTGTCCTCTTCACAGTTTGGCTTTCGTAAAGCTCGCGGCACCTTAACTCCCCTCCTAAATCTAGAGACTTATATCCGCTCAGCCTTTGCCAATCGGCAATCTGTGGTCGCAGTGTTCTTTGACCTTGAGAAGGCTTATGACAGACTGGCGCTACCATATTTTACGCACAGTTCGTTCTTGTGGTATTGATGGTCACCTTGGGGTTTTCTTAAAGAATTTTCTATCATCTCGTTTCTTTGGAGTCTGTGTTCAGCATACTTATTCAGACCCCTTCCCACAATATGAAGGTGTCCCCCAAAGGCAGTGTTCTTAGCACTACTCTCTTTTTTTGGGCAATTAATGGGATTATTTCTTGCCTCCCAGTTGGTGTCCGCTCTTCTTTATATGTAGTTGATTTTGCAATATATGCCTCAAATTCTGGCATCTCTGCCCATGGTGCTCTTATTCAACGTGCGGTTTCTGCTGCCTCAGAATGGGCTACTTCTCATGGCTTTCGGTTCTCAAGTCTCATGCTTTTACTTTTACTCGCTCTCATCTTATTTCCCTACCACTTCTTTTTCGCTATGGCTCTCCTCTCCTATACAAAACCTCTGCCTCCTTTCTTGGCCTTCTTCTCGACTCCTGTCTTACTTGGAAGGATCATATTGCCTCCTTGAAAATCTCAACCTTGCAACGCCTCTGTCTCTTACAAACTTTGTCTCATGTGTCGTGGGGCGCTGATCGGACTACTTTCCTTCAGCTCCATATTGTTCTCGTTCTCTCCAAACTTGATTATGCTTGCCAAGTTTATTCTTCCTCTTCAGACACAGTCCTACAACAATTTGATTCCGTGCACGGTCTCCGTCTGGCACTTGGCGCTTTTAAATCCTCCCCAGCTGAGAGTCTGTATGCTGAATCAGGAGTTCCATCACTTTTCCGCCGTCGTGCTCTACTTTCTCTTCGTACTTATGCTAAGTTGCACTGTTTTCCTCGTACCCTTTCTCTACTTCCTCCCAGTCCTGACTTAGACATGTTTTCCACTCCTAGGACCAAGCCACCTTTTGGAGTTCGAGCTCGTACTCTCCTCTCGCACTCCTCTCTTGCTGTTAGTAATGTTTTTTTTCTTTCCGTACATGTCTTTTCCCCCCTGGCTACTTCCTTGACCCCACGTTTGTCCTTTCATTTTCCCCTATTTCAAGTCCAATTCTTCTTCCATCATTCTCCGTTCCCGATTTTCTGACCATCTCTCCCACCATTCCTCTGCAGTCCCTATATACACTGATGGTTCAAAAACCCCGGAGGGTGTTGGCTTCGCGATCCTCTTTCCTGACACCTTTTATCATTTTAGCCTTCCTACCTATGCAAGTGTTCTAACAGCAGAGTTATATGCCCTCTTGTTTGCATTGCGGTATATTTGTCGTGCCTCTTCTCCCTCATTTGTGATATTCCCTCATTCATATAGTGCACTATCCCTTCTTCAATCACTTTCTGCTTCTCACCCTTTAGTCCTTCGTATCTTAGAATGGTTATTCCGTATCTCCTCTCGTCGTAAAACAGTCCAGTTCTGTTGGGTCCCAGGACATGTGGGCATCGCGGGCAATGACATGCTGATCAGTTGGCTCGCATGGCTGTTGCCAGAGATGCCTCTCCTTCCTTCCTCATTCCAGTCTCTGATTTTCTTCCTGCCCTAGCTTTCTTCCTTCAGCACCGGTGGCAGTCTTGTTGGGACTCTATCACTAATAAACTACGTGTTGTTAAACCTTTCATTTCTCCTTGGTTAACCCCTTGCCACCGTAATAGGAGGTGGGAGACTGCTTTAGCTCGTCTTAGAATTGGTCATACTAGACTTACCCACTCTTATTTGATGTCTGGTGGTCACCCTCCCCCCTGTACTCATTGCAATACCATTCTCTCCGTACGCCATATTTTCCTCGATTGTCCTCTTCACACTGTACAGCGACGTATTTCATTTCTTTTTTTGTCTCACTTCCAACGTCCTCCCTTCCTTTCAGATTTTCTTCGAGAATCACCATATTTTTCCTCATATAATATCATGTCCTTTCTTACCTCTATTGGTCTTCTTTCCGACATTTAAATCCGTTCCTTACTTCAATAACCCCATCTGTGATATGATATACTTTTTCCACTGACCCATATCCTTCACGATGCCGTGTCCGTATTTCTGGCCCGACCAGCGTACACAACTTGTAGTCGATGATCTGGATTTGTGCTGGATTTTGGCACTAGGTTCCTATTGTTCTTCTTCGTCTTCTTTACCTATTTATGTACACGATTAACCTTGGTCTTACCCTAAAAAATGGGCATTTGTTATTACGCTGAAATCACGGATATTGTCATGAGGTCTCTGGCAACCAGTCTCCAAGTTTTGTTAAAATGGATGAGATTCTTTTAGGCACCGAAAGGACTATTCTCACAGCCGGAACTATTTTCATGGGGGCCGTGCAATAGTCGGATTTTAACCAAATATAGTGTTGAAGACTTGCCCCATAACAAAACCTAGTCTTTCACAACAATATCTTGATCAACTTCACATGACCAATCCTGACCTTACCCCCAAACCTGGACGTGTTCAGGTATTTGTGTTGAAGTCCCGTTCATTGTCATGAGGGCTCGGCCAAACCATCCGACAAGTTTGGTTAAAATAGAAGATTTTTTTTTTTTTTTTGAGCCGCCGGAACTATTCTCACTGTGGCCGTGATAATAGTTTCGGCCTTGATATAACTGATTTTAACCCAATTTCGTGGGTGTCAAGGTACAACCTATAACAAAACCTACGATTTTCCAGATCAATATTTAAATCGATATCATTAGTAGTACAGCCATCTCCAAAATAAAGACTAGTCTATAATCAGTGAATGGGGACAAAACAACCTTGTCTCATTTAACGCTAGTAAAACCAAATATATACAATTTACGAATAGACAGAATTGCCAGATTCATATATTACCTTCAATGCTTCTAATATTCCCATCTCCAAAAGTACTGAAATTCTCGGTGTCTCGCTTAATAATGTCCTCAGCTGGACCTCTCATGTCGGATCACTTGCTAAAACCGCCTCAGAGAAACTTGTATTATTGTACAGAGTCCGTAACTTCTTCACTGACGAGCAGTTACCTATACCTTATAAGAGTCATGTGCACTCTCAGCTTGAATATTGCTCACCCTTGTGGAATGGTCCGAATGGATGTGGAGAGGTTGCATTAAAGCCATTCAAAATTCAGAACGAATTAAGCTGTTGGAATTATTAATAACCCTGCTATTATAAATAAACTACCTCCCCTACAGGTAAGGAGTGTTGCCTCCCTTGCATTATTTTAGGTATTTTTATGGCAAATGCTCAGACGAAGTTGCGTCCATTGTGCCACCTCTCCATGCCTTCCCTCGTGCTACACGGCCATCTGGTAGCGCTCACGAATGCAATGTCACACAGCCATATTGCAGAACTTCCGCCTATCAGAATTCTTTTATTCCCCGAACTGCGTCTCTCTAGAACTCGCATCCCCGAGTTGTTTCCCCCCAGACTTCTACCCACAGCTGTTTAAGTCCAACTGTTAGATATTTTATGAATAGAGGACGCCATTAATCTGGCGTATGACTTTTTTTTTCAGTTCATTTATTTGTCCTTCCTATGTTCAGTAAAAAAAAAAAAAAAAATGGTCACAACGCATGATCAACTTTGACGTTACCTCAGAACCTGAGAGTTTCAGGTACAGCGTATACTGTCGACCCGGAACCCCTAATATAGTAGGGTTGTGCCAGGCATTGCCGTGCTGCCTATGTAACTTTTAGTTTACATCAGCCCTCACTGAGAGCATCCCTTCATCACATTATTCCCCCCCCCCCCCCCGTTGCTTACTGATTTACTTGGTGACTCATACGTTTTATTTGTGATATTATTGTTTTTCTTTCTTCTCTGCGTATGTTGCATCTATTTTGATTGTCCATCCTTCTCTGCTACCTTAGTGCCGCATAGTCTCTCTAGGCTTGGTGCTAGCTTTTCTCATTATTCATTCATTCATTCACTGGGAGCAGTGTTTATATCGTATCAGGCAGACAGTCATGAGTTTTTCAAATAAGACTTCCCCATCCTCTTTAACTTCTCCTTTCTCAGTAACTCTCTCTCCCTCCCCCCTTCCCCCTCTCCTCCACACTCTTCCGGGGCGACTACTCCCTCCCAGACACCTTCTCGCCCCTCTCCCCTCCCCTCCCCTCCCCTCCCCTTCTCTCCCATTACCCTCCTCCTCTCCTTCCATTAGTTCTCTCCTTTCCTCTCTCCGCATCAATAATGCTTCCTTCATTTTTCTTAGTTCACCTCTCTCTCTCTCTCTCTCTCTCTCTCTCTCTCTCTCTCTCTCTCTCCATCCTAGCGTGGGATGGATGCATGGGCGTCCGGAGGGGAGGGGGGGCAAGGGGGGGCAGTTGCCCCCCCTTGGAATTCCAAAGTATGTTTGGAACATTCCCGGTCGTCACGTATATTTTCGGTCCTTTGAGTTACTCTGTTACTTTATGCATTTGATGTAAGTCATGTAACTCATGTAAGTATATGCCTATGCCTATTTGGAGTTGTGTATTTTGATATATTTTAACCGCTCATATACAGCATGTATATTTTCTTATATTTTTCCACCCCTTACAAAAAATCCTGCGGACGCCCCTGAATCTTCCCAAAGTTCAGGTCGATGCATTATGAAAAGAGCCTAACCATCTGAGACACAAAAGGCTTTTATTATGTTTCGCTATTTACAATAAATCTTCGGACGTAACTGGAAGGAATGATGGGTCACTGAACGAACAGCTGTGGTCCGAAGTTCTTGGCGGGGGGGGAGGGGGGGGAGTGGGGGGAATCTAGAGATGGTGATAAGAAAACAAGGATATTACTCTCATATACCATTTCATACTTTCTCAGTGGCACCTTTTTCACTTTTTTTTTTATCTGTCTATCTGCTCCCAGGCGCCTTAATCCCGTAATGGGTGGCCACAAACAAATCGTCTCCATGTCGCCCTCTCCCCCCGTCATTTCGTTGCCCTTCCCCAGCACACACACCCCTCTCTCACACTTTATTTTGCTAACCTAATATACAGAATTTTGTATTTTAGGCAGTCTTCAATAATACTAAAACACACACACACACACACACACACACACACACACACATACTCCTTTAAATCATAGAAAAAAATATATGGCAATGAGTCCTCATACACTATTGCCTATAAATAAATAAATAAATAAGTAAATCACACGAATACTCCTGCATCGAATTTGTGCTAACGACTGTACATGCGAGGTGTACATATGTAACCTTAGCACAACTATTCTGTACATAACTAACTTGTAATATATATGTGTACACGGATGTCAGTAATCAGTACTCTCCCCGGCATCCCGTTTTCTATATACAATGTTTTTTATAGACACTGCAATGTTTATATGGCTGGATTTAATGTTTAGGAAACTCTGATTTTCTTATTCTGTTTTTTTTTTTACACATGTTTCTTTTATGTGTGTCTTCGTCCTTTCTCAACTGATTAATATTTTTTCTTAGACGTTTACTCGATTTCCTGCCTTTTTTCTGTGTTTAATTTTGTGTTAATTTTTGTTAGTTTATTTTTGTTTATTTTCAGTTTTTCTGTCTTGCTTTTTGTATTTCATTTTGTGTTTTATTTTGTGTTTTTATTTTTTATTTTGTGTTCTTTTTGTGTTCCGGTTTGTGTTTATGTGTTTATTTGTGTGCTTTATTTTGTTTTTATTTTTTGTTTATTTGTGTTTCTTTTTGTTTCATTCTGTGCTTTTATTTGTGTTTATTGTCAATATTTTGTGTGTTAATTTTGTGTTTTTTAATCATAGCTATCCTCTTAAATATTTATAATTCATCATCCATTTCTGTGTTTATATTTCATCATCCATTTCTGAATTCTTTTTCTTTCAGTCTTATTCTAATGTTTATAATCAATGTTTATACAAATATATACGAACATTTTTTATTTTTCTGTATTTCTGTTGACCTTCAATGTTTATAACCTTCGTCTTGTGTTTATATAATATTAACATTTTCCATTATATACTACAATGTTTATATAATGTTTCTAGTGTGTGTTTATGGCCCACTATTTAAATATATCAAAAGTAATGTTTATTTTGTGTTTAGTCTGCCATTCCTCCCATTATCTGTTTATTTTTTCTTCAATGTTCATACGACATGTGTTTATACTGTTTGCCTAATTTCCCAAGTGTATATATCTTGTGTTTATAGGAGTCTCCACAAATGCTTATAATTCCTCACTGTTGATATAGCTCACCTACAATGTTTAAATCAGTGTTTAGTATTTGTCTGCAATCGTAATTATTCCTTTCAGTGTTTATAAGAATTTCCTTGTGTTTATAAGCTTTGAACTGATTATAGAAATGTTCATATAATTCCTTTGTTTGCATTTCCACTTTTTCTTAATGTTTATATATCTTCTGATGTTTGTTCTTGATTTTTATATCTTTCCCAATGTTTATTCTCAATGTTGATATATATTTTAATGTTTTCTTTCAATATCTATATATGTTAATGTTTATTATTAATGTTTATATATTTCCTAACGTTTATATATTCCCTATTCTTATTCGCAATGTTTATATCTTTTACAATGTTTATTCTTAATGTTTATATCCTCCCTAATGCTTATATTCTCAGTGTTTATATATCACTGTCACCATTTTTTTTTTTCATGCATCTTTTTTTCATACTTCAGTGTTGAAGACGATGCTGCTTAGATTAATACTTTCCAGTGCTTATATATGTTAAAAATTTAATGTTTATATACCCAGTGTTTAAGTAATTTTCTTGAGTATATGCATGAGTTCCCTCAAAGTTTATATACTATTTCCTTTAAAGTATTTTCGTAAAACACCAAATGCCCAATACAATGTTTATATATGTCCTTAAATGTTTAAATATTTTTCTACAAAACTTACCTACTATATTTATAATGTTTGTGGTATTTCCTTCAGCTTAAATATTTTCCAAGTGTTCCAGAAGATATATAAATTAGTCTGCAATGCCCTATATCACTTCCAGGATGTTTTAATGTTAACAGTGTTTATAGTTTTCTGTAATCATCGTTCAGTGTTTATGTAATGTTTATTCTGTAGCCTCTAATTTACCCATATGTTTCAAATGTTTTCGTACTGTTCCAATATTTTCCCCTACGATCTTCAAATCGTTTACTATGTTTAAATGTTCCTTTGTAATGTTTAGACCTCTCCTAACTTCCACAATGTTTAGATGTTTGCTACAAGGCCTGCGTTCTTCTGTTTATAATGTTATCTTGCTGTGTTTACATACCGTGTGAGCTTTAAGTATGTATGTAAGAAAGTATGAGTATGTAATCTTGTGTTTCAATAAGCTTCCCCCCCCCTCCCTCTCTCTCTCTCTCTCTGTTCGAAGCTCCATAAGTCCTTGCTTGACCACCCATCACTTTAGTATGACCTTTCCTAAGTAGAAAACAATTATATGACGTCTTCAGGTAGTAGGAATATAACAAATGGCACAGTAGTAGTAAAGGTAGTAGTAGTAGTAGTAGCAGTACTGGTAGTAGCAGTAGCAGCAGCAGTAACAGTAGTAGTAGCAAACCCATTACTTATGTGAACGCGAACCAAGTGGACTGCTGGCTGAAACTACCCCTCTGCAGTCCACCATCCTCCTTTTGGAGGATATGGAGGGAACTGAGGGACCACCAAGTCATATCAGTGCCAGTACGTGAAGGTGTCCCTCTCCAGCATCAGTCATCGGTTGTAGAACTCAAATGAACACTATGGTAAAGGATTCGAACCAGCCTCAAGGAAGATGTGAAGGAGGGAGGACGAGAAGGGGAGAAAAGGTGGAGGAAAGACACGCCTCCTCCCCCGCTAGCACCGTCCATCTTCCGTATTGACAAATATAGAAAGATAGATAGATAGATAGATAGAGATAGAGAGAGTGAGAGAGAGAGAGAGAGAGGTAGGAAGATAGATAGATACATAGGTAGATAAATAAATAGAAGAAAGACGGCTCTATATCCATTCAGTAGCACTTCCTCGTGACTAGCACCATAGTCTGGCACATCATTACAGCTCAGCATTTAGGAGGGAGAGAAGTCAATTAGGCCAAGTTAAAGTGAAAAGGGTATAGCTAGAATGATAATACAGATAAATATTATTCAGCGTTAAAAACGAGTCTTTTTGTCCCGAATTGGAGCTCGATGAACCATAGAAGTTTCGAATCCCGTCAGTCACCCTCTAGCCGTGAGAGGGGGAGGATCCTGGAGCTGTGTGTATATTTTGTTAGTGTTAATGGTGTTTAGACAGCTTCCCCTTCTTGCCGAGAAAAACAAAGGTAAGCGAGGATATTGTTCATTTCTTTGATTCTACCAGTTGTTTCAGCTGAACCAAAACGTCTTTATTAGTGTGAAAAGTGGTGTGGAAATGAGTTGTTTGAGAGGAGTGTGGAGCTACGTGGAAAGACAGACAAACGAGGAAGTGAAGGAGCGCTGTAGTGTTGATGTGAATGTGGAGTTACGTGGAGAGATAAATGGACTAATGAGGAAGTGAAGGAGCGTTTTAATGTTGATGTGGATGTGGAGACAAATGAGGAAATAAAGGAAGGTTGTGGTGTTTATATGGATGTGGAGTTACGTGGAGAGACAGACAAACGAGGAAGTGAAGGAGCGTTGTGGTATTCATGTTGACGTAAAGTTAGGTGGAGAGACAGACAGACAAATGAAGAAGTAGACGTGTTGTGGTGCTGATGTGGATGTTAAGTTACGTGGTTTGACAGACAGACAAATGAAGAAGTAAAGGAGCGATGTGGTGTTGACGGGGATGTGCTGGTAAGTGCTGGGAGAAGTACCCTGAGATGATTTGGCCATGTCGAGATGATGGAGATGAGAGACTGACTAGAAGAGTGTATGTAAGTGTGGTGGAACGTGAGAGGGAGGGAGAGGGAGACCGAGGAGGAGGAGGTGGATGAATGTGGTGGAGAGGTATATGAATGAGAATATAGTGTGAGGTGGAGGGGGAACAGACTGATGCTGGAGGACAGGGTGACGTGGAGGCTGTTTGTTTGTGGCTGCCCCTTCCGTTACTAAGGCGTCTGGCTGTACACAGGTAAAAAAAAAAAAAACATTACATCCATAGCAGATTAAGAAGGTCAGCTGAGGGATCTTTTATCGATTTACTGTTACTTCTGTTGCCAATCTTACCTTCTAATCAGAGCGAGAGTGACAGCGGGCACTTAACCATCATAGCAGCTCTTCGTGACTAGCATCATACAGTTTATTTCACGTAGCTCAGCGGCAGAATAAGACAATGCTGCGACTCCACTTACATAGCACTTCTTCGTGACTGGCATCATACTCCAGCGTTAATCTGTTGTTACATCTCACACTGAAGGTGGAGGGAGGGAAGTAGAAATAATAATAATAATAATAGTAATAATAATAATAATAATGAGTAATGATACTAATAATAATAATAAAAATAATATGTTGATGATGATGATGATGATGATGACTTTTTCCGACAGGTGGGCATACGGAACTGCAAGAAATCCAGGGCAAGGTAGGAAGAAGGCCGGGAAGAAAGCCACGAGAAAGCCAGAGAGAGAGAAAGTTGGAAAGCCAGTCAGTAAGCCAGTCAGCCATCACTTCTCTCCGTTAAAACCTAAGTCATTTTTCTCTTAATGTCACTATCATTAGCCCGTTAGATTAGACTTAGATTAGACAGATGGATAGATATACGGATGGAGAGATAGATAGATAGGCAACGTCACACTGCCAAATTTCTCACTACCAGACATTACTAATCTTCATACACACACACACACACACACACACACACACACACACACACACACACACACAACACAA
>JAGKTI010000702.1:98585-118058 GCA_018397915.1 Birgus latro | reverse complement strand
CCATCACAGTATATACAATTCCATCTTATTCCTGTAACTTACTACTGGTAGTACAGCTATTGTAACTGGTGGATGTATTCCAAAACATATTTTCCATACAAATGGTGCTGTAATTCTGTAAACTGGCCTGTGAAATTAACTCTGAAAGTAACAGTGAAGCTTTGGAAGGCAATCCTTCTTAAACTTAATGTGGACCTAACCACTCCACTTCAATGACATTTATTATTATATTACCATACTATCTATCTATCTATCTACTGCCAGACGCCTCAATCCCGCACAGGGTGGCCACAAACAAATCGCCTCCATGTCGCTCTGTCCCCCGCCATTTCACTACCCTGCTCCCAACTCACACCCCCCCTCTCACATGTACCTCTCCACTCCATCCCTCCATCTCATCCTCGGCCTCCCCCCTCCCTCTCGCCCCCTCCACCTCACTCACATACACTCTCCTTGTCAGTCTTTCACTTTCCATTCTCTCCACATGCCCAAACCACCTTAACGTGTTTCTCCTAACGCTTCCTATCACGTCCACACCCACACCACAACGCTCCTTCACTTCCTCATTTGTTAGTCTGTCTCTCCATGCGACTCCACGTGCTACCACAAAATTATTATATTCAGCTTTGGGGAGACTTTCTAGAGTGGAAGAATTAGATGCAACCATCATTAACCCCTTCACTAATGAAGGTCTCTCCAAAGTTGAACAAAATCATTTAGAGACAGCAGGAATAAAATAAAAACTGCCCCACTGGACTGATGGGTTAATAGCAGTAAATCATTTAAAAAGAGGTAACATACTGCCACTAATACTGGGACAGCCTGTCATCACCTGATGGAACAGTGTCACTCCCACAACTTGAACACAGTACAGTATGGTACAAAGTAGCAGTTCCATACAAAGCTAACAACCATTAGCAACGAGGCATGAATGTGTCTCCTTATTGATCACATCAGCTCTCTAATCTAACTACATTTGGCCACCAATTGGGCTGAAAGTGGTACAGGATCTTCCTCAGGTTAGAGCAAATGTGCTAAGATACTCACTGCCACCTTGTGCTGTCTGAACTTGCTAAGGATGCCCCTGGGAGGGTTCTTGGAGTACTGTACTTCCTCCTCCTCTCCATCATCTAGGGCACATGACTCAGGCCGAGGCAGCTCCATCATCCCATCCTGTGAGTCAGTTAATTGCATATTCTGTTCATTATAATTAGATATAAAACTGCCATCTCTCTGTCTTGAATATTGAGCTACAGTATGACATTAATAGTAGATTACGATGCTAGTTATGAACAGTTGCTTCAAAGAGGATGTAGAGCCACAATATTATCTTATTCTGCCATTAACCTCCAGGAAATAAAGTGCAAAAGGATGCACATTTCTACCTAGTTCCAGTGAATGAACTATATGTCCTTGTAATATGTCAGTGATTTATTCCAAAATATTACAGCTATTTCCTCACAACTGGCACTGTCAAATGGGTGAAATGGGCAAATAAACTGTACAGGTGGCAATGGAACTTCAATATGTCAATTTTCTGTGACTACTATACGTTTCACAAAATAAATAAATTAAATAAAAAAGACAACATACAATTTCTTCATCCACCCTAACTTGGCAAAGTTTTTCATTTTGCTGCATACTTCTCACTGCTCAATGGCAGAAAAAGAGTATTATGACACTATATCTATTATCATTTTCTTTATGACTATCACTATATTCTACAGTTAATCCTTTGCTACAGCTCAGGAAATGATATGGCAATTTTAGCCCATATTAAAGTGGTCAGAACAAAGAAGTGTTACCAGCACATGTTAAAGTTATCAGTTATTCAAACCCAAACAATCTGAAAGGGATACTTTAATCTCATGCAATTTGAAGAAGTACATAATTTAGAACACTACACTTTGAAGGGACAATTTAGGTCTAGCTATGCATTATGACTGGGTAACTCAGGTTTACAAAATCTGAAAGAATATCCAAAGTCCACATACACTGAAAAGGGCAACTTCGACCCATACACTCTGAAATGATAATACTCTACACTATGAATGACGTAATTTACGGCTGTACATGCTGAAGGAGGTATTTTAGTCCTATTCACTCTAAAGGGACCAGTTTAGACCCAAACATACTGGGGGAGTAATAAGGGGGTGTCTGATACTGTTTTAGTAATACATGCTGGCTTTGCTATTCAATAATCTCTCCATCACCATCACCATCAGGTTAAGTTCCATGCTTACATGTATTAAATGTGATTCATTTTCTGACAGCTCTTCCAGATCTATCAATAAGCAAATCTGTTTGTACAAAGTGTATCTTGCAGACATCTGTTTTATATTACAGTACACAAATCACTATGATATCTCTGTACCTTAGATGAAGCTTTGGCCACCAGACTCATGTACTTGTATTCCAAACGCTGGTTCTTCTTCCACAGACAGAAGAGTAGAAGGCAGAGAAGCATGGCCACACTCACAGTACTCAGGACAATCATCTGGAATTATACATGTAGCTAAATCAAAACTGCTACAGGCATCCTTAATCATAACCATCCATCATCCATTCTTTTACTGCCCCATCAGGGTCTAAGAATTATGACTAGACTATTCTGTCTAAACATTTAAGGAAAGAGTGACACAAAATGAAGATTGACTGTACCTTCCAGAACGGTTATTAACTTAAGAATCACAGAGCAAAATGGCCTCACCTCTACCAAGAATGGCAGTCTAGTGACGCAGGGTACATAATGTCTGTGGGGCATAATGCCAGAAGGGGCGCGGCAGTGGTTGGGTGTGATGTAGTGAACCTTCTGTTGTCCACCCTCACACTCACCATGCACCACTCTGAGTCAAGAGAGATGGTGTATGGTGAATTATCGCTATCACATACGGTGGGATCAATATCATCATCGTCATATACTCTAATAACACAATTCTCCACAGTTATATAAAGCAGGATCACTGCCTGCACCCTTGTGGCCACACTCCCTCTTGCTTTGACAGTACTGCCATCAGCCCTAGTTATCATCACTTTTGTTTTATCCTCATTTACGGCAGTCTCAAACCCTTGTGCCCCTTTCCAACTCTCCACTTCCTAAATCTTTCTTCCACCTCCCTCTCATTCACCACAATTAACACCAGATCTTCAGCATACATCTCCCATGACAGTCCAGTTCTGTAGTCATGACAGAGAGCTTCAAACACCATGATGAAATATAATGGGTTCAAGACTGACCCCTGATGTATGTCAACATTCACAGAAAACTCATCAAACATCTGTTCACTCTCACTGGGTGCAGGCACCCTCGTACACTGCCATAACCATTTTATCCTGCCACTCATCGATCCCAAGCTTTCTCATTGCCCACTTCACCAACTCCCTAGGAACTCTGTCAGGGCCTTCTCCAAATCACCAAAAACAAAGTACAGTGCCCTCTTCTTTTCTATATATTTTTCCTGTCAGACAATGAATATGGCATCACAGATCCCTTTGCCTTGCATAAACCCAAACAGCATCTCATCAATATTCACTCTTTCCATTATCATACCTCCCAGGACTCTCTCCATTAATTCATTATTATATGGTCCAAAAGTTTTATGTCTGTACAAGTTCCTCTTTCCAGGGCATCACCTTTTCCCTTATACACATTTACAATCACATTCTTCAGTCACTCATATAGAACAACACACTCATACATAAATGAATTTATCAAATGAGCAAAAACTAAACCCACTCCATTATCTCCTGAGGCCTTCAACATTTCAGCAGTCAACCAAGACACATCCACTGCCTTTCCCAGCTGCCAATTGCCTTGCTCACAGTAGCAGCATCAATCAAGGGACAAACACTGGATCAGCTGACTCCAAACCTTCCCTGTTCCAGTCAAACTCCTCATTCAGGATGAGATCAATATCAGCATCATCTTAACGGTCTACAGTACCTTGATTCTAGCAATGGACCACTAACCGTCAGCTCTGAAATGAATAAAATTATGTGAACGTACATGAATATACCAACAGAATACATCACCTGATTCAAAATAAGTTAAGCCAGAACTCACATCAAGTCCTTCATATGGCACTCTGGGCAGGCATGAGCAGAGGTCCAGAGGAAGTGGAAGTTACAGCCATCACAGGTTCCATCAGGGCACTGGCGGGGCAGGATGACATGGCCTTGTCCTGTTTCGTCTGGGTCGCATCGCAAGGTCACAGTGGTTGAGCGACCATCAGGACATGCTCGGGTTGACCTGCAGGGTAGAAATGAAAGGTGATGGTAACAACACAGTGTAAAGGTATATATAAAGGTGCTTTGATGACTCCTGTGATAGCTCTGGAAACACATTCATGCTTTTTTTTTATGACTAACAATGGTGAGTTTTCCATCACCAGAAACCTTTCATTCTAGTGGGCCTACTTATATTTAAAGGCATGGAAGCAGTACACACATGAATAACTTCATTCTGACTACAGGCAGTATTAATGATAATTCATATACTTTGACCTGATTAGATACATATGTTCTTTAAGAAATCTCTCTTTGGGCATATTAAATGCCTAAACATAAGACATAATATTTACAGTATTGTACTAAACTTTGTAAACTGTTAATTACATGTATTTATATAAGACACATCAGTTTTCCCAGTGAGACACACTGCTATCCAGCCAGAGTTGTCTGCTTTGTGGGAAAACAATGTCACTGCACTCTCTCTCTTATAGACAGACAGTACCAGGTATGTAGGGAGACTGATCTTTCATTAGGCTACACAACAGCGTGCAAGTAGCTAATCAACATCAGTACATACCGACTTCTTATTGTAAAAACTTATGACCTCCCCCACCCCCCCAAAAGTATACTAGCGTTGTTTTTTATCCAATTTCCTGATTCAGAGGACAAACATCAGTATTGGTTCAGCAGCAGCAAAAATGTTGAAATCAGTGATATACTAGTTCGGTTACAGAACTACACCAGGATTGTTTGAAAATCCGTGTCCTGAACCCTAAATGCGGACAAAGGCAACTCACATTGGAGTGGTGTAGAAAAAGTGAAGATCTTTGTTATGTGATGAGTTAGACTGTCTGAATTCATCTATGACGGTGATGTCCATGAGTGTGGTGTTGGTTGTGACCCCCACCAAGTGATCCCCCAGCGTGACTGACTGGGTAGCCACTGCTCGCATCCTCCCACCCCGTCCCACTGATGCTCCCTCCATCCCTGGAACAATGGTTGACCTACACACACGCGACACAATCTGGAAGTACAGGTGGCTCTTAATGCTTTCAATCCAGAGGTCTTGATTAGGATGAATAAAATTATCTGGTGGCAGATATTTTAAGATACGAAAATAGTTGGCAGTGTATGCTTGCCCTGCTGACACCACCTTCATTCCCAGCCTGATGGTCAAAGGACACACACACACACACAAACACACACAAAATCTTAAGCTTTCATGAGCTACTGACATAATTTACATCATAAACATTACCTCCAGAAAATGTAGTGATTCAAATGTCACAAAACATACTTCACGATGGCATATGGACATGATCCAAGTTAAGAAGTTACCGCCTGAAGTTGTATTTTGATCCAAATTGCATTACAGAACTTGGGAAAATATATTTTGAATAAAAAAAGTTGCTTAGTCATCAGTCAGGTCTCCTATTGTCAGGAAAGCACTGTGTACAGAACTGACCACCCAAAAACTTCTGGCTGTCCATGAGAAGGTTAACATCTTCAATCCAGGGATCTTGTTTCCCCTACATAAAATGGATTGGTGTTAAGCAGAATGAAATTAAAGCATAGTCATTGGATTCTAACCCTGGCTTGATCCATCAATACCCTCTCCATCCATCCACAGATAATATTTGTATTTTTCTCTATATACACTTCATACACACCTGCCAGGTAATCATTCCACTATCAAATTAAAAAGTGTGCTTCTCTGTACGTACCTTATCCAACCATTGCAGTCCCTGTCAGTTCCCTAGCATCATCAAGTTTCAAACCTTGCTTTTTCACACACTCATTAAACATATCCTCCCACCTTATTCTTGACCTACTATGCCCTGTACCACCTTACAGACTTAGAAATAATAATAAAAACAATAAAAGCTATGAAGAATTTAAAAGCCACTAACTGAGGTGGCCTCGCCCTCCATGAAGGTGACGTTGTTGGCACAGGTGACACTGGTGTTGCCACACAGAGAGATGTTGAACATGTGGTAGAACTTGGTGCCCGAGGAGGTAAAGAGTGTACTGCCCATCATGCTTCTTGCACTGGAAATGTAGGTATATGATGCCACAACATTAACCCTTTCAATACAATTATTATTATTATTTTTTTGCTACTGTTAAATGCTTCTATTCAGCCTGGGGGAAATCTCTCATAGTGAACAAGTTATATCTTATTCCATCTATCTGTCTCTTTATCTACAGCCAGATGCTGTAATCCTGGAAAGAGTGGCCATTAACAAATATTATCAATTTTTATAATTGCGGTCAAAAAGAATTTTAGTCGTGTAAAATAAAAAGAAAACAGTAACATCTAGTCCCATCTTACCCCTTGTGTTGGGTTAGTCTGACTTGTTTTTTGTTCTTTTTTTAACCAACCACTGAGATCATTCAACTGAGGAAGAGCCATACTAACTAACCTGTACACTCCTGTACACTACTAATATCCATAAACCTTCAGTTTGAGTACTACAAGGGTAATCTACTGAAACGTACAAATTCATTACTACAATCTAAGTCCTTATTATTAGTTATCTATATATTTTTTCATATTAACTCCATAACAGATACTGAAAACTGTCCATTAGTGTCACTTCTACAATATTTGTAAAGATGATTTGCCAGTTACCCTAAATTTACACTACTAACTGGATGGAAACAGTTGTGATACCTGAAACCCACACTTTACTCTCAACCTTATACTGCATTGTAGTAAAATATTAGCTAAGTTTATCTTTGCTACCTCCTGTTGATTTTATTCAGCTTGGAATGGATATCTGTATGGAAAGGACTGATGAAGTCTATTATTTAAAAACCCCAGTTGGAAATGTCTCTCTTGAGCTGAATACAATTGCTACATGATGGCATGAACTAAATGCCTGTCATTAGAGGGAAGGGATTAATGAGTGCTGCCTGAAGTGTGTTTAACATCATCCTGAACCTGCTGATGTTGGCGAGATCATAGGTGTTGTTGTCAACAGCGAGACGGCACTGTACGATGCAGGTGAGGTGGTCCGGTGCGGTGAGCCCCGGGCCACAGGGCAGGCAGGACTTGGGGCCGTAGGGCAGCGGGTCCGTCACCACGGTGTCAGGGGGGCAGTGGGTGCACTCGGTGGTGTTGCGCTGGATGTAGTGGCCAGCTGGGCATGGGATGCAACCTGATGATGCCGGGGCCTGGGGTGGGATTTACAAACATAATTACAACCAATTCCCTGTCATAATTTTATTTGTTTTCACAGGGAAAACAGGACATATGGGAAGATTTTGATCTCTCCTTGTCTTTCTTGCAACACCAGATATAACCTATGATAATTTTCCTCTTACACTCAAGATCTGCCTTTTGTAGGAGGAGCCAGAAATAGCAAGACTCTGCAGCCTTTTCCTCCTGTCCTTCCTTCAAGAACAAATCACTGTTATAAGAGGAATAATATAATAAATTTTCAAGACCCATTGGAATGTAGTGTCTTAACAGCTAAAGGGTTCACGTGACATTTCACCCGAAAGAGTTGTTATCCCCAGGGCAACATTAAGTCAGCAACTTTCAACTAACGCCTCATAGAGTAATAAAAGATGCTACTGTCTGAGTGGATATACTGGTCAACAACAGTGACCTCAAGGATGCTCATGACTCCATTCTTTGATAAAAAATCTGGTAACAATCTCTGAGGAATATTTCTACACAGTATCAAAAGAGAAGTTTCAAACTAAATTACATATTATTTTTGCTGCATAATATTTAAGTATATTCACATGAGAGCTAATCAGTAGCTTAGTCTTCATGATAATTCAGGAGTCATTACGGTACATCATTTATTGTTTATTCTGGAACTTTTTTTCAGGGTGGTTACAGGGTTTAAGGAAAAATAAGTCTAATAATATTATAAAAAGATCAACTAACCTGTGGACAAGGAAGGCAGGAGGAAGCACCTCCATCAATAGTGTTGGTCACATTGATGTTGAATACTTTGGCCATGTCAGAATCAAAGAGACGAGAGGAGCCTGTCTTTTGGTAGCTCTTCTCCCAAGACACCTGTGATAAACACCACACCATCAGCATTAGTATTTACACATGAATGAAATGTAAGTCATTAATGATAAACTCCAACAGCTTAACTAATATGAGTTCAGGACACTCAAAATAACTCTAGTAATACATATAGAAAGTATCCTAATTCTATCATGAGCAATCAACTATGAAACCTATGCTTAACCATCAAAATACTGTACAGTAGTTCAATCTTTGTATCTGATAAATGCATAAAGCAAAATAATTTCTAAAGGGTTTAATCCAAGTCCATCAACAAACAATACAGTATTACTGTACTGCCTTACAAATACTGTATAAAATTTGGCTCAGTATGACAAAATAATAAATAATAACTCTTTGGATTGTCTAAGAGCTCATGTATTGCTTACCACAAACCCAGTAAGAATAACAGTTAGTGACCTTAAACAAGAGGAATTTTAACCTTCTGGAATGCCCAAGAGAATGTGTAGGAGTCATTGCGTGTGATAAGGTAGCTGTAGTACAGGCGTGCCTGAGCTCCGGTCCACCTCTGCAGAACAGTTACTCCTTTCTTGGTTGATGCCTGAAACAGATAGCTATTAATTAATCATCTCATTATAGAGTTTACAATGCTTATAAAACCCCTTGAGTTTGAGAATGTCATCTTTTTACTGTATAATTTTTAATATCTTAAGATGATTTTTTTCAACTATGGATACAATTTTCAAACTGGAGAAATTAGAAACAGTCTTTATTAACCCATCCACCAGGAGGGGGTGTCTAGAACTGGATAAGTAATTTGAAATTAAGTACGATAAAATGGAGGTGATCTTGGGCTGATGGGGCTAAATGTATCATTATTAAGAATGTACTTTCAGTCAAACTGTCATTATCTGTCTAATTCCCCTCAACAAATACTAAATTCCACCAAGGGTTATAACATAAATCACGTATATCACTATGAAGTACATGAAAATGCAGTGCAAATAAAAAAAACACCATACTTGATAATTATGATAATCATACAGTTAATCAGGACTGCCTTAAAATACTCTCCAGCAATCTGTAAGAGTTTTGAGAACACTGAACGGAGTACCTTTGACAACCATAAAGAGGAAAAAAAAGTTGAATAAATTAATAAAATAGCTCTAGAAACTTCCATGACTGTAACTAATGAACTGAAGAATTTAAGTGCTGCACTACAATTCACCCACTTTAACTTGCCAGAATTTTTTTTTCTTCGCCAGCTTATTATATCTCTGGCAGAATTAGACAATAATTCAACTCAACATCCCTTCCATTGCACCTCTTTGTGACTTGCATCATATTCTGGTGCAGTATTAATCTCTTACAACAGTTCAGTAATCAAGATGGTGAAAGAAAATTCAGGCCAAGTTAAAAAGGTCAGAGTATACCCCTAGTAATGTCTTCAATTCACCTACATACCTCCATGAAGGCAAACTCGCAGTCAGAGGTGCAGGAGAGCTCAAACGTGAATGAAATGCGTCCAACCTCCATGGGGCGACCATTTACAAATCCTTCACGGCCCCTGAATCCTCCAACCTATGCACAAGACAGTACACAAGTACTTAATACATGACTATGTCAATTCTGCATATTTAAAAAAAAAAAAAAAAGTGTATCCAAATATTATATCCATGGCTGAATCAATTGCATACATAAATATTAAATTCATAGCTAAATTAATTCCTTTAAAAAAAATTAACAGCTAAATGAAAAGTGTATCCAAATATTAAATGCATGGCTAAATCAATCCATGATGTACTTTGAGGCTGAGGACAAGGTAGGCATCATCGGCATGGCCCCTCCCAGAGTGGATATGATCCCCTCCAACCTGCCATCCATCTAGATCACTACATCCCATATCTGCAGGAAAAAATTTATATTATGTAAATAAACATGAGTTTTTTTCCTGAAGCTGTGAAACAAAAACATATCAATACAATCTTGCATGAAGACAAAAGGGAAGGTCATGGATATGGATGTTGTTGTTGCTACTAATGATCAATCCCAGTTTGTCTGGCCAAGCAGACCTATCAACCACAGGCAAGCAACTGCCCCTGCATGGCTGTCAGGTGCAGTGAACCAATGTTCCTTTGAGGATGACAGTGCCTTGCCACTGCTAGGTGTGGGGAATAGTTTGGAGGCTTAATTCCTGGAGGGATGCCACATTTGCATCAGTCCACCCAATTAACAGGGGCAACATAGCAGGCTCCACATCCCATAAGTTGTCCATATGGTATGGTTACCACCCAATATTTTAAATGGCTTCCTGGGAAACCATTACGCTTGTCACTCAGCGTAGGGCCATCTGAAGTGGAAAGAAGAGTAATAAAAAGTGACAGGAAGGAAAGGGAGAAGTATGAAGAGGACAGAAAAAGAGACGGAACAAGAAAGGAGATGGACAAAGTAGGCAGCACTACATCAAGTGAGTGGATAATAGTCACCACCACCTATCACAATGGATATGGATGTAATGATGATGAATCACAGAAACACTTCTGGTACAAAAGAAACTTGTTTGGGATGCATCAAGGGATGCTAAAAATGTATATATAGTTAACTATTGCTCCTATGAATGGCATACTTTAGTAACATGAAATAAATTTCATACACTATACAAAAAGATGGCTAAAACTGTATATACTATATGTACCCTGACTTACCATCAGCAGACATGCATGTAGCAGCCATATTGGGAGGCATGGCAGTCCACCACTGGTACTGGTAGCCATAATTGGGGGCAGTGCTGGGAGGGCATGGCCGGCATGGGGACACGCCATCGCTGTGCTCCTTACGCCCACAGAACACGCATCCTGACATCAAAAGGTTGTCAAGAAAAGCAGGGTAATATGCACAACAGTGTGGGTGCATCTTGTCATCATCACTCTGATATTCATACCAAATTACAGTGTACAGTAATTCACAAAATTGCACAGTATGCAGACAAAATCATTCACAAAATGTACTGCACAGCATATGATATGAATGCAATGCTTTGGCCATGTAAGCTAATAAGTGTAGACTTTACCGAGAAAGACATGGGACGAGGTCATTAAGTGTGACTTAAGGGTTAAGGGACTGAACAGGGAGGCTGCCAAAGATCGAGCAGCATGGAGAGCCGCCATTAGGTGACTAAGGGCAACCGCATGCAATCATGCTGGAGCCTTCAAAAACAAAAACAACTTCACACACACATACCAAGGCAAAGTAGTGCGGAAAAGCTCATTTTTTGACCGAATTTTTAAACTTAGTATCTTTTGGGTGTACCTTGCAAAATAGGAATTCACAAAGTTAGGGTTGCAAAACTTGAGGACCTACTGTGCTGTGCTATGATCTTTAGGATGTATGGAATGCACAGATTAAAGGTTAAAAAAGTTTATTGAAATAAAGCTAATGGGAGAATGTGGACCAGAGACTGAGGTGGAAAAATGAAGTGGAAGAGTTCTTGATCGAGGGAAGCTTGGAATGGCAAGAGGGAGTGGTGAGGAGTTGTGACAGTGAGACTTAAGACATTTTTGTGACAGCAACACAGGATGACCTATGGGATTGTGCACCAAACAATAAACTGAGCAAGTCTTATGCTAACGGACACTGAATAGCAAGTACTGTACTGTGTTTGTAAGCAATAGTGATGAAAGAATAGATTATTTGCAAGAAATAATGAACACATAATATAGTACCCATAAGAAATGTACTGTAAGAGGGAACACCATACAGAGTCTGTAAGTCACAAAACTCATGATACTGTATGCATTACCAGGGCCTGTGGTGTAGTGCATGCCAGGGTTGCAGGGAGGGCATGTTTTGAGTTCCCCTGAGGGTGGCAATGAGACAGAACCTTCCATTTGCTCCCGACACACTCGAGGCTCCACCCACCGGTACACTGCACGGGTCTGCCCGCAAGGAGAGCTAAATAAACACTAATTCCCACAGTAATGCTAAGCAGTAAGTTTTTAATATAAGGTGTCTTTTTTTCTGGTTGGCAGGAAAGCTAAATAAAAATTAACCCTCAGCGTAGTGTAATGGAGTTAGTCCTCATTTTAAGATGTCTTTTTTATTACATTTATATTGCTTTTACATTTACGGTAAACAAGACTGCATATCAAAATTCCATCACTACCTATATAAGCTGAAACACTAGTTTCCCCCCCAGTTAATGGTACCAGTTATATGACAATGAGATGTGAAACTCTGAAACACATTCCTGACACGTAATGACAGATTGTACATCATATTAACACTTTCATGGTAGGTATTTGACTCTGGGTAATGTCACACAATTTTATTTAACTGAGAGTAACTTACAAGAGCCTGAGTGTTTATCCTGTCACTATCAACCCTCTTCTGCTTGCCTTTTCCTCATATATCTAATTGCAGTTAATGACACAATTATACTCGGCTACAAGTGAGTCACAAGAAACTGAGTGTATGCCATTAGATTACTCTAACATAACTCACCTGGTTCTTCTCATCACAAGCAGAATCTATCTCATAATAATCCTGGGAGGTGCAGGGTGGTCGCCTAAGACATGTGGCAGAACCCTTGGGAGCATATTCAGTCACTGGGTCACAAGGAAGGCAGGCCGAGGCTCCCCGTGGGGCGTAGGTACCCTCAGGACACTCTTGGCACTGGGAGGCTCCAGGGCCACTGAAAGTTCCCTCAGGACACAGTGAGCACTCAGATGAGTGAGCCACACCTGGGGAGCACAATGAATTAGGCCAGGTATACATGGGTACAGGTACATATTATCTAGAGGCAGCATCAGTCTGGGAAGCATGAGATGGGATACAATATTTTGTTTTATTTTAATCAGCCAACCACCAAACAATTACAGCATATTCAGGTTCAGAAAGGCCTCTAGTAATAAAGTGTTACTAAAAGCCAGAATATATCTAATCCCCATCAATGTGAAATGTCTCTCCTATGCTGAATAAAACTGTATGGAGATAACAAGAGTAAAGATATTATTGTTGTGAAGTGGTTAGTTCAAACACGAACCACTGATCTGAATGCTCTTGATGAGGACGGGACGAGATGGGGATCCCCGGGTCTCGATTCCGATGGTTTTCCAGTGCAGTACGTTGGGGCCAGACTTAAGTTTGACTGAACGTGTCACCCATTGGCCCTCTCTTGTGATGCTGGGGAACTTGTAGTCATCTGCATCATCCAGGCTCTGACACTCCTCATCCTGGGCCTGAAGTAAGATTTATGAGCAACCAGCAGTAACTATGAAAGCCATATAAGCTTATCTGATACTGTTAGTCCATTCAGTCTGATGATGTCTTTGTTGGAGCTGTTTTTGTTGTCTTATTTCTAGCACTTCTCAACCAGGGCCAAACAAAAGGTTATGGAATATTAAAGGCTAGATGCTGGAGCTATGTACAAAGAACCAATATTGTCAATATACTGTAACCAGTTTGATGACATCTTTATTCCAGTCATCCATATCATCCAAGCTTTGGCCCTCACTGCCTTGGGCTTGTAAAGAGGTGAGGGAATGATTTGGAGTAGTTGTGTCTTTGTTCATGTACTGTAATAAAATACACCTCTATGATAATATTCTCATTAGTGTACTGTCAACACACACACACCTCAAACTCAAAGATGATGTCCTCATTGGTGTACTGGTATGTGTAGCGCACAGCTCCAGGCTTCACCAGTTTCACTGTGTACACCAAGATTGATGCACACTGGCCTCCTTTGCTGGCCAGATAGTCACCCTTTGTCTGCCATCCATATCTGGTGAAATTCATGGTAAGATCAAGAAATGCAAAGGAATTACAGGTAAGTACCTTAAATTGCAATGATAGTATAAAGTGGTGTGGCAACACTGCAGAATAAAACATCATTACATACTATCATTATCACCATCATCTTTCATTATCATCATCCTGACTTTTATTCCCACCTATACATGATACTGTATAAGGAAGAATCCAGAAGCAAGGAAATGAAGAAAGTTATCGACAGTAATCCCGATGAAATGCACCTTATAATCATTCAAGTCATTCAAATCCTGGCTCAATGCCTATGACAATTAACATCTCTAAAATGCTGGTTCCTATCTCATCCAGTTTTTCATCTGATTATTACTCAGAAAAACATTGCTAAAAGTGGTCATCTAAATTTGTTGGCTTTACTTCTACCCATTACTGTACTTCTCATTCACACAGGCAGAAATCATTAGTGTATCCTTTGCAGGATGTGAAGCCTGTGCCCAGAGTCGGACACATTATTAAAAAAAAAAAAAAAAAAAAAGTACTCCTAAGATCTATTGTCCATTATGCTTTATCAAGAATTTCTTTTTATTCTAGTCACAATGGTTCTCTATGTGACTTTACTTTGGCACACACAGTTTGACTATTTAAACAATACAGTACTTATCCTTATTTTCTCAATGTAAAGCCACCTGAAAATGAAAGAAAAGTAATAAAGAAGTGACAGGAAAGATGGGAGAAACAGGAAGAAAGGAAGGCAGACACAGAAAAAGAAAGATGAAGGTGAGGAAAGAAGTAGGCAGCACTATATTAAGTGAGTGGATGATGGTCACCACCACCTACCACTTTTTAATTAGCAAATTCATCAGATATATATTTTAAGGCCCACAATAATCCTAGAGCATTAAACTCAAATAGGAACTGATAAAATACATATCCTGAAAAACATTAACATTCAAGAATCTTCATATATGTGTAAAATGTATGCAAGCAAGGTACTGCTTAAATCAAAACAGCTGTGAGTGATGCATAAAGATGTATCTATGGTGTATGGTTAAGATAATATAAGATCAAACAAGGTAACACTCAATTCTGACTTTAAAACATTATAAACAGTTATGAACACTCAACTAAAAATAAATATTAGTCAAAATGCTGGTTAATCATGAACCAACTTTGGGCAACTTTAAGTACCACATGACAGATCTGTACAGTACTTGTTACCCTCCTCCAGAACACAAAACTGTACCACCCCTGAATGTTACTAAAATCTCTCTCTCCACGACATCAGTATATTGCCTCCAAATCATACGAAATAATTCCCATTCCCCAAAACTTACTTCCATGTGCTCTCTCAGAACTTACTCACTACAGTTCCACTTCCTGAAGAACTCAGCATACAGTATATACTGTAATCTATTTCTCCCAATCACTGCTAAACACCGTAATCCACTTCTCCCGACTCTTAATTCCATCCCCTCTCAGAACTTACTCACTACAGTCGACTTCCCCATGCCGCCTGCTCACGGAGAAAGCAGAACGAAATGCCTCTGTGTAGGAGCTAAACCCTTCTGGCAGGCGGTCCCAGGTCTCATAATGAACGCCACCCCCTAATGAATACGTGCCATTTGGACACATTGCACACACCAGCTCAGAAACATCAAAGTACCATCCAGGATCACATGATACACCTGTGGAGAAAAAATAGTGGGACCAGATTTTAATTTCAGTGTAGTATACAGAGGTAATGTTACACCTATTCCTTGTGTTTTTATGTGATTAAACTGGACCACTCACAACATATGTGTATTAAACTACGCTTGCATGAAATTTGATGTGCCTTAGCTATGAAGCAGGAATATGTCTCCCTGGTAAAGTCAAGGTTATTAACCAGTCTGATTACTTTTGCTCATTCAACAGAACTGAAAGGGGTTAGGAATCTTTGACTGACTATAGTGGTGGCACATCTGAAATTACAGCACATGTGGTTATTGGCCAGTGTAACAGTAAAAACCTCTTGTCCCGTGCACACAAATGGACTATGCTGTACTGTGCACAAATTTCTGTCTCCTGTTATAATGGCATTACTCACACCTATAGCTACTTGCTTCAGGTTCTATAACAAGTTGTGTTCACTGAAAAATGAAAAAACTTATAGGGAAAAAAACACCATAAACAAAAAGGGTAACATATCAGGATTTACATATTTCTTTGGCTGAGGTATCATCCTTGCAGACTTGTGCATATACAGCTGTACAGTATACAGTTCTTTTATTTATTTATTTTTTCTACATGTGCACTTCTACCTCAGGCAATGCTTTAAATAAAAAATCAACTTACTGCAGTCTTCAGTGCGCTTTGGTGGGCTGGACACTCCTCCCTGACAAACACCAGGTTCCGGCACACTCACCCGCCACCGACCCCCTGCACTGTCACACTCAGTGAACTCATAGTGGAAGTCTTCCTGTAAGTAGAAAGGGTTATTCAAATCACATCACTAGACAAGCCAAGGCTGCCTTATGCTGCTGTGTAAGACTGATTTACACCGCTATTCTATTTTGCTCACATAACCAACACAGTCATTGTATATGAAGATTAAGAGGTTGCACTTCTTGAACAGCCTTGCTCTATAGCATACAGAGATGTACTGTACTCCCTGCAATCATTACACACTCAGTTCTCTTCATAAGCTTCTTTTGATCATGATTCCTACTTTAATACAAACATCTTGATGACTGCGAAGGATTATAGTGTTAAGAATATATCATGTAGGAGGGAGTTGTTGTTGACAACAATGTCGTTTTATAAAGGAACCATTGCCTGTGTGACAGTTGGAAGCAAGTTCTGTGATCCTGTTAACATTAATGTACATGGATGACAGGGATGTGTTTGTCACCTTGGTTGTTTCATATAGCCTACTGTGCATACAGTACAGCATATGGAGGAAGTAGTCAAAGAGTTGCAAGTGAGGACAGCAGCAATGAACAGAGTCTTGTAACCTGCCTATATGCTAACAAAACTACATGCCCCTCTCTTACTGAATACAGTATTTATGCTTTCTAAGAAAAATGTATCTTCTCCTTGTCCATTTCTGTCTTTTCAATTGTAGTGATTACTATATACAGTACTGTGTATCACTTCTGTTCTCAACTGTTCCCTTTTAAGTGATGTTTCTTGTTTCTTAACCCTTCAGACTGTAATACCTACGTGTACTATTATCCTTCCCATTCCTCTTTCAGCACTCTTATTAATTTACATTCTTGGGAAGTGTTCAACTCTAGGTTTCTGATCCATAAGTTAAAACTGGAAGGTCATACTGATGATAAACTTATCTCTCTGGATATAAAAGTATGTTACTCTCAGTGATGCTTTTATTATTGAGAGCCCTCTATCCCATCTATGTCTTAGTCTGATTTCTTGTTAACTCTGTTGCCTTCTCTCTTTATGGCTAAAGGTTAATCTTTTTCCCGCTGGTATGCCTCTCTCTCTCTCTCACTATCTCCAGACCAAAGTCTGCAATGGAATAAAATTAGAATATATCCATAAAGCCAATGTGGTATATACAAAACCTACCGGTAGATTTTTTCATTACCATACGATTCTCTCTCTCCTTTTTTTTTTTTTTTTTTATTACTCCAGATACATGTCTCCTCCGGCAAATAAGTGTGATAAGGGGAATATGAAGTATGAGTGTCTGGTTACTGTCACACACTATCAATTGACACCTGATAACACCAAGATAACAGCTAACGAACTCGGCATCTCAAAGATAACAGCTTCCTCTCACGATATTACGCGCCAGTTACTGTTCACGAGTGCTTATCTTATACAGTCTGGTTGCTAAATTCTACGTTTCACCACATAACACTGATAACTAAGGCTTTTGCGAATGCTGAACTACAAAATACTGTACACGATTACATACCGGTACATAAAATACCTATCTACCCATCTATTTGTTTATCTGCCTACTGTTTGATACCCTGCCCCACACTTCATCCATCTACCTATGTATTTGTATGTCTGTCTAAAACTAACTACGGGTACTGTTTGATATCCAATCCCACAATCCATCCATCTACCTATCTATATATGTCTTTCTGTCTGCCTTCTGTTCTAATCCCACATTTCATCCAGGGGGACTCAGAAAATGCTTCCCAGCCAATTACTAATATACAGTGGCAAAAGTTCGTATGCTATTCTACTGGATCTACTTTATACTTGGGGCATATCTGTGAGCAAACTCTCGTATTATGCTTAGGAATATTTGCCAGCAAAGGAAAGTGAGAAGTAACAGAACAGAAATTTTTGCGAAGTCATAATGTATTTCACCTAACTCCTTGTTTGCTTGTATTTCTAAGCTAAGACGGGCTTTGTATGTATCTGCCCATGAATGGTGTTCTCTGATACGATGCGTCTGGATGAAATGTGATTCAACGGGCATAAACTTTTTGTCCCTATGGCTGCACTAGACTACAATGCATCTGACAGACGAACTGGTCTGACAATGTATGATGCAATCTTGACCTAACTCACGGGAGCCAACTGTGGGTGTCAGCTCTGCTGCATCTATAAATAGCTGCGTCTACTGATAATTTTTGAACTTGGACTGTACGCCCTTGGATGACCCAGCTTATTCTTGTTACTTCCAGGCGATTACAAAGTTTGGATATTATCCTTATCAACTCCGTTACCATAAGAGGTCTTCCCAAAGCTGAGTAAAATTGCTAGGTGATAGAATGAACAAATAAATAACTGATGATACTGAAAGTTAATCTCATATCTTTATATCTATCAATTTAGAGAGAGAGAGAGAGAGAGAGAGAGAGAGAGAGAGAGAGAGAGAGAGAGAGAGGTTAATCTTAAGCATTATCATTACAGGAAACTATTATCTCCATGCAGCTGTCACTACCGTCACAACGTATACACGAATTCGAAGGATGGTGCGCAGTAAGGGAAGGAGGGAGGGAGAAGTGGAGGGAAGGGAAAGAGGGATTGGAAGATGCAGAGAGCGTGGGGAGAAGAGGAAGGAAGGAAAAGGGGGGGGGAAGGGAGATGAAAGTTAGAAGAAGAGAAAGAAAGGAAAGGGTGACATGGAGGGAAGGAGAGAGATGTATAGATGGAGAGGAAGGAGGGGATATGATAGGAAAGTGTGATACTGAAGGAGGAAAGTAGATGGAGCAGGGGCGAAAGTGGGGAAAAGAGAAAGGAAGTTACAGAAGATTATGAGGGAATGGAGAGAGGCAACTTGGAACTGAGCAAAAAAGAGAAAGATACATAAGGGGACACACACACACACACAGGGTGGAGACAGTGGAGGGAGGTAGGAGGGATAGACTGATATAAAGGGGAGGAGAGAGGGGAAGGAGGAGGAGAGATAATGAAGAAGGCGGAGATGGAAGAAAAATACGATCGAAAAGGAAGGGATAGAAGAAGGAAGAAGAGACACATATAGATATGAGAGAGAGAGAGAGAGAGAGAGAGAGAGAGAG
>JAGKTI010000702.1:67703-86091 GCA_018397915.1 Birgus latro | reverse complement strand
GGTAGACCGAGAAAGACATGGGACAAGGTCATTAAGTGTGACCTCAGGGTTAAGGGACTGAACAGGGAGGCTGCCAAAGATCGAGTAGCATGGAGAGCCGCCATTAGGTGACCAAGGCCAACGCAAGGGACTGAACAGGGAGGCTGCCAAAGATCGAGTAGCATGGAGAGCCACCATTAGGTGACCAAGGCCAACGCATGCAAGCATGTTGGAGCCTTCAAAAACTAAACGAAAAAAAATGAATATCCAATTTGGTATGATTACACTATTACAAGTGGCAATTTAATCATTAAACAACTCATATTGCATGGTATGCAAAATCCAAGCAAATGCCTACTTCATATAACAAATGGTAAATACAGAACTTAACACTATTACACTCTGAAAACTAAATACTGTAAATAAGTAAAATGCACACAATGTAAGGTCAGGGCCATATGTTACTTAATTTTCCACCACTTCTACCTCTCTTTCCTCTACTAGTTACCATACAGGGATGTGATATGTTTGTCTGCCCACAGATGATGCTCTTCGATATGATGCATTAGGGAGGCAGGTGACAGACATGCCCTTAGTGTGAGGTAGACACAATTGAACAGAGTGTAAACTGACTGTACATCTATATAATCCATTTATGCTACATGAATTGTGATGTTTGCAGGTGTGTGTGTCTCATCTGTCAACAAACATCAAGAGGTGTAGTTTAGTGTGATGGCTATATTGTTTACCTATTCTATATGCTGCAAGGTACCTAAGATAATCTAAATGTTCATCCAGGGTGCCACTACAAAAAAAAAAATAAGTTCTAAGTTGTTCTATAAATGTCCACCATTCTTTCCTCCCTTCACTTCAAGTTTTCCATTCTCATTTTGCAATAAAAGAAGAAACCAAGGACTAAGCATCTGCAAAATGCTCCCCTTCCCAAAGATAATTATCCATCTTTTTACCTTCTCAGTCATTTTCTCCTTTCCTGTTTACAAAGAACACAAGAGAAATCTCACCTGACATTTGTATATAACATCAGCATTGGGATGTTTCCGCGTCATGTGTCGCCTGAAGTAGGATGCATGCCTTGTCTCAAACATGCAGAAGGTGTAGGGGCATCGAAGTGTTTTCAGACCAAGGTGTCTGGTCTTGTGGCGTCGTATAGTATTGTGGTCACTACACTGCCAACCACACAGCTCACACTTGTAGGGACGCTCGCCACTGTGCTGTCTGGGGATGAATGGGATATTGTGAATTGGCATGCAAATGGCTATACCCTTTTATTTTATCATTATCATCATCTAATCCTGTGTTGCCCCATGAGAAGTGCAGGAGCCCGGGGCTAGGCAAGTTGGTCCTGGCATTTAAGATAAGAGTGACCAGCCTCACTCATTTCTGAGTGGCATTATGTGAGCAATAAACCCCAACAAGTATTTAAAAACTGTTCTCTCTCCACCTTGAATGCTGAGCTGTAACAATGGATTACTGTAACACCAGAAAGTGATGCTAGTCATGAAGGAATCCTGTGGAAATGGTGACGAGCCATAGTAGCTTCTTAGTCTGCCATAAGTGGCAAAAGGGACAAAAGTCTACGCCAAGTTAAGGTAAAGATAACTAGGGGAGGGAGAGCACAGTGCAATGGCTATGCACAAGGAATAAAGGTTGGATATGTTATGGAATGATGTGTGGAAGAGTTCAGATGTGGAGTGAGTAGTAGTCTAAGCATGAGGAAGTACAGTACATATAATTACACACGTATAAAAAATCCCATGGTATACAGAAACCCGGAGAGGACACTGGGATACACAATACTGATTACATACTTGTTGACAGAAGGATGTTTTGGAGTGTTCCTAAAATGACAGCAGCAGGAGGAATTTGGAGAGGGACTGTAAGACCAGTTTCTATGAAGCTGAGTAGGGTATGCAGGATTAAGAATTAAAATGACAATGATGATACCACTTATATTATGGAGGTAGTTCTGTCACAGCCATTACTCCCTGTCAAGGGAGTTCCCAGACAGAAGCAAAGGTGCTGAAGAATGATTAAGAAGTATTTGGTGCTCAGGGGATGGCGTTTATACTTGCTGGGACACAGCATGGATTACCCTACCTTATGACTTAAATTCACCTTTATTGAAAGCAGTTATTAATTCAAGAGCAAATTAATAAAGTAGCAATTAAACTTTACTTCAATCCAGTTTTTAAAGAAAATACTTATTAATGCAAAGCATACTAATAATGAAATAATTCATAATTAAGTAAGTATTCCCTGTTACTTAAATGCTAAACACACACATACCTTAAGTGTACCTTGAGGTCAAACTTTCTGGAGCAGCGGTAGGAGCAGTGAGGGCAGGCGTGGGGCTTTACTTTCATATGTACCTGTGTGGGACAACCATGGAAGTAAGGAAAAGAAAGAGGCATGACATTGCAAGCAGGTGAATTCTAGGATATCATTGTAACAGCTAAGAGAACCATGGGAATAAGCTGTGAGAAAGACCAAATTTCTACGTAAGCTACTGCTGAAACCCAGTATGAGAATAAAATGTCTTTACCTTACTACTGAGTGCATTTTGCAATATGGCATTCAGGATACCCATATCTAATGATCAGAACAATCAGAAATCAGGGCATGTGTAAATGTATGTCTTCATCCTTTCAATTTTAATCCCTTCAGAATGATTAGAAAACTCTCAATTACCCGTTGTAATTCAGCCACACCCTACAGTGAATAACGTGAAATGCTGGATATTGCACAGTACCCCTCATCGGCTCAACATCTGGCGTCGAGTCGGATATTGTGTTACCATCTATCTTGATCCTCTATCCTACAAGGTTTCCCATAAGCAAAAGATAAAAACTAAGCATAAAATACAATAATATAATGATACAGTACAGTAATACAACAATACAGCACTGGTTGGCTTCCACTTATGTGCCAGTTATATACCTCAACACCAGTTATTGCACAGAAACATCGGTTACATCCCATTTCAGTGCCACATGTTGCATAATTTTGGTGGATATTGCTTTAATAGAGCTGAGCTAGCAGCACTGGATATTGTGTCCTGCCAGATATTGTGATGATGGATAATTGAGAGTTTACTGTATCTCTTTTTTCAGTAATTCATCTAACTGCCAGACAATTTCAATCAGCTTCAGGGTGACCTCACAGAGTTAGGGAATTAGAATCAATCTCCGTTATTCTGTCACGATGTCTGTTTTTTTATATTCTTCTTACTAACCAATATTTTAATCAGACGAGACGTTCTTAGTAAGGTGTTTACGAATTAGGCTTCAAAAATAGAAAATGCATCCAACCCAGTCTGATGGCAAACAACAGGATGATATGAATATGATTTGTTTGTGGCAAACCCAACTGGAATTAAGGTGTCTTGCTATAGACAGACAGATAACTAGATAGATAAGCAGACTGACAGACAGATAACTAGATAGATAGGCAGACTAACAGACATTGAAGTGACCCACCAACTTACAGCACTGATATGAGCCTTAAGTGTCTTCTTGTCTCCAAGCCAACGCTGACAATGGCTGCAGTAGCCCTTCTGTTTCCAAGCTGGCAAGTCAGCAGGGGACTCTATATGAAGCACTTGGTGATTCAGTAGCTGAGCCAGCTGGCGAAAACCCTTACCACACACCTGCAACATGAAGGTCATAAGAATCTACTACACACCTACAACATGAGTTCTTAAGAATCTGCCACACACTGCAACATTAGTTCATAAGAATTTGCTGCACACTGCAAGCCTCATTATTATCACTCACCTCTCTTCAGCACTCTAAGCCAAAGATATACAACACATAAAAATTGTCTATCACTCATCGTATTACAATTCACGTAAAATGTAAAGCTTAACTAATGACTCTCCACAGGATCTCACTGTATGGTGTCCACCTATTAATATACGTATATATAAAAAAGTTAACCTTTTTTCGGTGGTGGGGGGGGGAGGTGCTATATATCTGTTCTTACAATCTCGAAAGTGTAAACAAACCTTACAAATATGCTCGCGGACATCTGAGTGAGTTTTCTGATGAACTAACAAGCGCTGGTGAGTGCAGGTCTTGTAGGTGAGGCAGATCCCACATGTCAGGAGGTCCACATCCACACTGTGACTCTTCCAAAGGTGCAGCTGACACATCACCCACTGACAAAAGAAAACACAAATAAATTAAAATAACTAAGAAAAATGGGACACTGATGCATTAATATATCTGTATCTCTTTCACACTAACTTGGCCCATGGAGGTAGGTATCATCCACTTGCCTAATGTAAGAGCTGCCTTTTCCTTCCTTTCCCTTTCCCATTTGATCTCAGTATCTGACCTCCTCTTCCTCCCCTTCCCTTTCCTTTTTGTCAATATTTATTACTCTTCTTTCCACTTCAGGTGGCTCTACAATAAGTAACAAGCCTAATCCTTTCCTGTAACCCATGAAACCATTTACAACACCAGGTGGTAACCATATAACCAAATTACAGAATGAAGTGGAACTTACTATGGTGTCCCTATTCTGTGGATGGAGACACAAATGTGGCATCCATCCTGAGACCAAAACTCCACACTGTTCCCCAAGCCTCACTGTGGCAAGGCACTGTCAGCCACCAGAGAACATCGGTTCACCACATGGGATGGCCACACAGGGACGGTTGCTTGCCTGCAGTTGAAGGCTTTGCTCAGTCGACAGACTTGGGCTGATCAACAACAACACCTTCATCCTCTTTTATTGCAGGATGCATAAAAGAAAATTTACAAAACTCTCCAAACTGGATGCTCCACTTATATCTACAAAATATACTGTACTATGTAAAAGATGGTACTTAGGGCACAAGAGCATCTATTTGTTTCTATATCTACAATGCTGACAGTATGATTACCCTACAACTCCACATACAGACAGGCAGCATGCAGTCTTCAATGGTTTATTGGCTGCCGGAGGAAATTTGCCCGATGTGACTCCGCCTTTACCTATCCACTTCACCTAACTTAAACACAGTTTCATACACCTCAATCCTGCCTTACCTTGTCAAACCTGAGGCTGCAGTGCGGACACACAAAGCCTCTCTCATCCCCTCCATCCACTTGCCCATGACACTGCTGGTGCAGCCACAGGTTTTCAGCACTGGAGAATTTGTATTTGCATGGCTGAACAGGACATCTGGGATGAAGAAAATGATGGTTTTAGGGTATACTCACTATACCCCTTAAACCTCAGGGGGCCTCACCTGAACTGAATATAATCATAAAGCACTGGCTATATAAAACACAAAGTGCTGGTACATCATTTGGTCAGAGGAGTTATTAGAGAGACCACTTCTAATCCCTCCTGGCTTCTTATGCAAGACTTAAGCTTACAAGAGTTTATGAATGTGGCCCTTCATAATTTACGCCTTATGAGATTACCTTAGACCCCTAACAGCACTGAGGTGACAGGAAAAAGCCTCCAGTCTTGTGAATTTCGAACGTGGCACATCAGCATACATTCTCTTCTGACCTGACATGTCAACCAGCCATGTCATAAAGGGCTACACACTCTAAATGATTATAAAAAATACTAATACAGTAAGCCCTCACTTTAAGCAACCTCTTTTTGCTACACTCTTTCTGCCAAAGTCCATACCAATTGAGGAAAAAAATCTGTTAAAGCTCCATTACTAACTACAGTAATCTCTCAATTATCTGGATGGTCATTACCCAGATGATGTGATCTGGCTGTCTGAAACCATTATTTGTACATTTTTTCATAACATCCAGACAAAATGCATGCGTCCAGGTGGAAATTATGGCTGCACAAACATTTCTGCCCCGGCCAGGCAGGAATAGCCTGGTGGCGCCATCATATCTGGCTGGGTACTTCATCCAGTGTCCGCTAAAGACCCCCTCGGTCATTCCCAGTTTCTGCCTGGCAACAGTGTAATAAACAGCTCCTCTCAGACAGTTGATATGGCTGTTCAAGTGGTGGTTTTTGTGGCTGTTCCCTACCTGCTTCAGGCCTTGCTATTCCTTGCATGATTCTTCCTATAGTGTGTGATGATGGCCCACCCACCAGGGAAAAGGAAGAGGGTAGTGCTGACCTCAGAAGCGGGAGATTCTGGGTAAGACTGATGCGGGATGGTTGAATCGTGAGTGTTGATTGTATTCTAGCTTACTGTACTGTACCATGATTTTATTCCACTTTACCATTATGTTTCATGTGCTCATTGCATTTGTCTTGTGTAGCCATTTTTTTAATGTTTTCATGTTACTGCAGGGTATGGCCTTGCAGTGGTGATTGCTTGTCTACAGTTGATGGGTCTGCTTGACCATGGTAATTACAGTACCTGGCTGTGGTTTATAGGTCTGCTCAACCAGACAGTGTTAACCAACAGGAACAAGTATTGTACGATGTGCTGAAGTGGCCTTTTACACTGACTTTCAAAGTTAGGTTATGTATGAATGAGGGCCAGGGGAGAAGTCCATTATCCAGATGCAGCCATTACCCGGACGTGCCTTTGGCTCTATTACGTCGCATAATCAAGGAATTACTATGTAAGGATATGACTGTTTCCAATTTACAGTACTGGTACAAATTATGTGGAAAAAGTGTTGAGATTCTGGAAAAACATCTATGATATACGAGGTCTGTTCAGATAGTATCTGACCTCATTTTTTTTCTCACCAACCAGTTGGAGGATAGGGGCAGCGTTTTGTGTAGCATAGTGCAGGACCTTCGTGCACATGCATGATTAATGGCAGCCACCACGAGCGATTCAGTGGCTGTCAGTCAGCCTGTGTTCATGGTCATGCATCTTACGCTTGTTGCCTACCTGCGCTAGTCACGATAACCTTAAAAGTCGAACGACGTTACTGCATCAAATTTTGACAAAAACTTGGTGATACCCAAGTTGAAACTATCAGGAAGATCAAGCAAGTTTTGGGGAATGAAGTCATAGGGGGTAAAGCACATAAAGGAATAGTACAATCGCTTAAAAAATGGCCGAATGTCAGTCGAGAGCGATCCACATCCTGGGTGGTCATCAACAAGCTGGAATGCCGAAAATGTGAAGAAAGTCAGCAATGTGGTCATGGGACACTGTCGGATGACTCTCAGAGAAATTGCTATTGAAGCTGAAATCATCAATGTATCAAGATACAAAATTTTAACAGATGATTTGGGCATGAGAAGAGTTGCCACCAGGTTCGTTCCAAAGCTAGCTCCTTTCATGTGAACAATAGGCTCTGCAGATGGACATTGCTCAAGACATGTTGGAGAATGCAAATCGCCAACCAGACTTTCTGAAAACTGTTATCACTGGGTGTATGGGTACGTCCCAGAAACCAAAGCACAGTCATCTCAGTGGAAGCATGTAGGGTAGCATAGGTAAAAAAAAAAAAAAAAAAAAAGGTCCGCAGCAAGGTGAAATGGACGTTGAGTTTTTTCCCCTGCTACTGTGGTGTTGTGCATCACAAATATGCATCAGAAGGTCTGGCTGTCAACAAATATTACTACTTCGACATTATCCGTCATCTTCATGACGCAGTTCAGTGGAAGAGACCAGACCTCTGGAAAGCGGCAAGTAGGAAGCTACACCATGACAAGGTCCCTGCCCATTCATCTCAACTGATTCAGGAATTTTTGCCCAGGCACAACATCCCACAGGTCCGGCAGGCTCACTACTCACCAGACATGGCTCCGCATGACTTTTGGTTGTTCCCCAAGCTCAAAATATTGCTGAAGGGTTCCTGATTTAAGACGAGAGAAGAGATCATGACAAGTGCAACGAAGCTGCTGCAGGGGATACCAAAAAAATGACTTTAAAAAAGGGTTTCAAGCAGTGGAAAGAACGCTGGGCTATGGGTGTCATATCAGAAGGGGCCTACTTTGAGGAGAAATAGTGTCCTAGCTCAACAGGTTTGCTATTTATTTCTTTAAAGCCTAAGGTCACATACTTTCTGAACAGACCTCGTATACTTAGGGCAGACAAGGCTAATGCAGCTATGTCTTTTAACCCCTTCACTACAAGATATCTCCATTAACCCGCCGAGTCCCGACCGGTTTTTTACCCAGCCTAGTAGCCCCCAGATCCCAACCGATTTTCGACTTTTTGTTTTTTGGCTGAAACCTTCGCTTTTGGTGAGAAATATCGAAAATTCATAGTGAAATCGCGATCCTGAGGTAAAAAAATGTTGATACAGGTGTCACTCAACCTTACGTTTTCCTTCTTTTTCAGGGTACCTGGCTAAGAAAACGAACTATGGAAGGGTTGACTAATTCAAGCCACTATAAATTACGTATTTATTTCATTTATTTGGTACGAATTTATGTGTAATAAAAGTCTATAATGGTTTTCACACAATAATGTAGGCGTTTATAAGCATTGTTCACTTTTTTTTCTTTTTTTTTCATGTGTCCGACTCTGGGCATAGGCTTTACAGCCTGCTATCAAGGCCCAGCCGTCCTCCTACATACCATACACCTCTACATGTCACCACTTCGGCGCTAACACCCACCGTCCATATTGAATACATGCTAGGGCTGTCTCATACAGGACTGATGTATTGGTATTAGCAGGGTTATTTTTACGACATGTTGGCGGGTCTCCTGGTAGATCAGTAAAGCCTGATTTAATGAAATTCAAATCCTTAAACTGTTCCCTGCCCCAGCGAGGATTCGAACCTGGGTCCCTCGGGACTGCAAGCCAACTCTCTACCGATCGAGCTACTGCCTCCCCTTTAACTTACCCAAAACCCCAGTATATGGCACCTCTAGCTTCTTTGTTTCTTTGTCCTCCACCTCAGGAATCACTTTCACCGTCAATTTCGTCATTAGAGAGACTGTGGGGCAACATACCTTTATTGGCTAGGTTACTGCTAACAGGTGACTTGCCCAGTGTGGGGGGGGAAGGGGGGGTTAGGAGGGGCCAGGCAGTATCCCCGCTTGACAGCAGGTAGAGGAAGGTCTCCCACATATGCCTACCAAAAATCACCCGCAAATGTTGAAAAATGTGCACACAATGGGCCTTGCAACTGCGTGACGTACGATGCACGTAGTTGGGTCTGTCCGCAGAAAAAAGTAGCGACGTGCATCGTACGTCGATGGGACTCGGCGGGTTAAGCTGGATAAAATCGTCATACAGTAACAAGGATGTAATCAAACTTCATGGTACTGAATGGGTAAAGCAGATTATCGTTATCTACCGTAATTCCCCTGCTACAAGAGACCTCCGCTGTGCAGCCTAAAATAATTTGACTTTAACAAATAATTTAATCTTATGACAGAAGTTAAGCTCATATCAGCTTATTACCATGAACAACAACAACACTGCCAATACAAACCTGTGACTTTTCTCAACATCATCTGAACACACTGGCTTGACCTTCTGTTTCTGCAGCCAGTACTGTTCATGGAGAGTTTTAGGAGCTCGAACTCTTCGCTTTCTCCCTTCACTTTGATCCTTTCCTTCTTCTGGGCTATCCTGCTGTAACAAATAAATTTACTTTTATGATATCCAATATATCTTTATGAAAAGAATGATGGATCCAAAGGCTGGGAGCCTGGAAAAACTGTCCCTTTCAAAAAGGCCAATACAAACGAATGACCTAATGCATCGTCCAACTCCTTATCATATTATCCTAGCACCTCACTTGAGATTTTTGTTGCTGTTGCTACTTAATCCCAGTCTGTCTGGCCAAGCAGACCTGTCAACCACAGTTAAGTAACTGCTTCAATAGGGCTGTCCTACAGGTACAGTACAGCACTTACACCATGTAGGGAACTGGCATCCCCTTATGGTAGACTCTGCCCAACTAGGACTGGACCAGGATCCTTCCCTATGGCAAAGAAGTACGGAAATATGAGAAGTTTTGGCTCCTGGATGGACAAAATTGCTGCTTCGCTCCAACCAAGGTGCACAGCACAACCACATGTAGGGTCCTTGCCAGTGCCTATCATCATCATCATCTGAACCTGAGGAGTAGCAACATCCAGACAGCCAAAGTTTGCCCAATTCAAAGGGCCATGCTTCCATTCACCCATCATTCAAGCCCTTGAAATCCTGGCTCCCATCTGACAGGCCTAAAAAAAATTTCACCACATTCTGTAACTTCACATACAACTATCTGATACAGCCTATCCGAAAACTGCAATGTTAAAAAGAGGTTCCAAATCTCTAGTCACGCAGTTCTCCGCACAAAATTCATCCAGCCAGCTCGATCTCTAGTCAGTCCCTTAGCCTCGTCAACCTCAACATGGTACCTCTCTTCCTCACACACTCATCCACCATTTCCCTCTACCCTCTTCTTGGTCTACCTCGCCTCCTCCCTCCTTCAAATTCACTCAGATACACCTTTTTCACCACTCTATTGTCATCCATTCTCTCCACATGACCATACTATCTCAGTACACTGTCTTCAATTCTGGTGTCAACAGACTTCCTCACTCCACATCTTTCACAAATCACATAATTCCCTATCCTAACCACTCTCTGTACTCCACATACACTCCTCAGCAGTCCCATCTCCACTGCTCTCACTCTTGACTTTTCATTTTCATCCCACACCATAGTCTCACATCCGTATGTTAAATTTGGCACTAACACTCCTTCATGTAGCCTCGTGCAACTGCAACACTCAAGCCTCTGTTTCTTATCAAGGCCTTCCATTTACCCTTACACGTGCCTCACTACCATCATAAAAACATTTGACGGCACCTAGCAGCTTACCATCTACACTGTACATGCGCAAAACCTTCCACAATCCTTTTCTGTTCACTTTGTTGTATGCTTTTTCCAGATCCATAAATGCCATAAACATCTTGCAGTCCTTCTCACATGCCTTCTCCACTCTCTGTCTCACTGCAAATATTTGATCTACACATCCTCTGCCATTCCTAAAGCCACCCTGTTCGACACTCACTAGGACTTCTAATATCTCTCTTACTTTCTCTATAATAATTCTTCCACATACATTCCCTACACCAGTCAACAGACTTCTGCCATGATAATTCTTGCACTCACTTTGCTCACCTTTATTTTTGTACAGGGGATACAATCACTGCCTTTTTCCACTCTACAGGCACAGTTCACTCATCCAAGCCTTATTACATATCTCCAACAAGCACTTCATTCCACTCTCTCTACTGCACTTGATCATCTCTGCATACACTTCATCAACCCCAGCTGTTTTCCCATTTTTCAGCCGCTTCACCCATCACTCAAGGTAAAGAGAAAATGATCATCCCACCCCATTCTTCGACACACAGTATGTTCTCTCTTAACACGATTCTGAGTAAAATTTGTATACATACAAAACTGGACTTTTCTCACACCTCTATATCTTACACTGATTATGCTATTTCATTTTAAAAATCTGCTAAAAATTTCAATGTCCAAACATTTTTTGATGTCTGAGGTGTCTGTGAGAAAACCTGCACACTGAGTTGCACAAGGTGCTGAGTGGCAGAGAAGCAGTAAGCAAATTATATGATGAGGCAACTTACTCTGTCTGCTGAAGCAGATTCTTGCATTTGTGGCCAGGATAGAAATGCCTCCAGGTTACTTTATCTTTACATGCTTCACTACCATCTTCAGTTCCCTTTCACCTCCATCTCCAATACACTGTGCCATCCTTTTCTTCTGTCATATATGGTCTGCATCTTCCAGCAATCTTACTCCCAAAAAACTTTATTTGGCTCCTTATCTACGGATATTATTTGGATGTGTCCAAACTATCTCAACACAGAAGTATTTTTCCTTTATTCAATCACCAATTGTACAAATGCTTGTCTTTGCTGATGCCAAGCCACTCTGGGGGGTTTGGCTATCTACCCAAATCAATACATAAGTTCCTGATATAAAATTAAATGACATGTTGAGGTAGCACTACATTAAATGAGTGGATAATGGGTGCCCCACCTGACAATTTAAAATGGAATGTGGGAACAAGGCAATTACATGACATGGGAGCAAGTTAAAGATACATACTGCAGACAGGTTTATTTAACAAAGAAATACAGAATGGTATTCTGAGCTCTCCCTCCAGGAAAATAAACACTTGGCCTACCTGTGTGTAGGATCGAGCCTTGCGGTGGCCAATGAGAAGGCCTGGCTGAGAGGGGTAACTTGGGGGACACCCATGGGAATGTCGTTGACCTCCTCGTCGTCCCCCTTTCTTCAGTGACTCATTTGGGTGCTCCTGAAGTCAATAAAATATTCCATATGGAATGCACATCATCATCATAAATCTACAGTATTTTCCACTTATACAAGAGGTCAACAGTATCCTGATATAGAAGCTGAATACCAGAAAAACAGGAGACCTATCAATACAGTGATTGGTGAAGTGGCTATACATGCATTCAAATATCATTCATCATCATCATCATCTAATCCTTCATGACAAGTGTAGGAGCCCAGGGCTAGGCAAGTTGGTCCTGACATTTAAGATGACAGTGACCAGCCTCACTCATCCCTGTGTGGCAATATGTGAGCAATAAACCCCAACCACCCCTTGGATATGGAAACCTCCACAGGTTCAATCAGATTGGAGTACCTTAATTACCCACTAAACCACCAGGCGCCATAGTTTGGGTATATGGTTACCACCCAGCGTAATAAATGGTTTCCTGATGTACAGGAAACCATTTGGCTTGTCACTCAGTATAGAGTCATCCATGGGTAGAAGGAAGAGGAAAGAATGAAGGAAAACACAGATGAGGGAGTGTAGAGTCACCCATAAGCATTAAGAGGAAAGAATGAAGGAAAAAGAGACCCAAGAGGATGGAAGGAAAGAAGAGAGGAACAGGCAGTAACCAGAGAGCAGCAGTACAATGAGTGAGTGGATGGTAAGCACCCCCATCTACTACTTAAATATCATTCATACCTTCAAAATAAAACACTCTAAAAGAACAGTGAAGTACTGTACACAGATAAATGCAATAAACTTTTCTTAAGATTAATTAGTCTTAACCATTTACAACAGTTCATGGCTGCCATTCAATCATGACTGGAATACATAACTACATTTTAACTTCTTAAACACACATAAGCATTTCACTCAGAGATACTGTACAGTAAGTGTCTGCAATACAAGAAGCAAGTCCACCCACAACTACAGGAACCTTGTGCTTTCTTTTCTGTACAAGTACAACCTACTTCTTGATTAATGACTGTTCAGTATGAAATGCATACTACTTAATGTTTGTATCTATCTGACAGGCTGCATTAACTTCCTCCTAACAATGAGACTGTCTGATATAACAAACAACTGCAAAGTTAGAGTTATGAGTATTTCTCAACCATACTAATGTGTTTTGGCATCTATTTTCCAGTGGAATAACAGTGTAATGACCAGAAAGAAGTCCAAGTTCCTTTAGCACTGGGTGATATTCGTTTTCCCCCCTATACCCAAAGATATAATTACTGTACATGCAGTCATAATGGACCAACTGCCTTGTACTCCACTTTCACTCCCTACAGTGTCAAAGTGTTTTGCCCTGGCGGTCTCTCCTGTCCTAAATCCGTTCACTACAATGGACTTTTTCATTTCAGTTTTGCTCTTTTCACATGATTTTATTCAAGTAAAATGATGTTTCAAACTGGAGGAACTAGATATAGCCTTCATTAACTCACAACTAGGGGTCTCTCCTACCCTACCAGTAGCAAAAATAAGCTGAAAGTACTCACCACCATACTGAAGGAGTTAAAGAAAACAATCTGGTGACATCAGGAAAAAAATAACTTCACCATAATATAGGAGCAAATATACAATAACAACTTCACCAACCTCACCTTATTAACATGCTCCTGGAACTCTCTCTCCCCAAGGAGGTCCTTTGAGCAGAAGCTGCAAGATATGATTGTGAGTTCTCCTGTCAAAAAAATAAAAGAGAAAGCACAATTAGGAGGCATGAAAAGAAAAACAAGCACAAAAAAAAACATAAACAAAAACAAACTAAAGCTAGAAGCAAATGCAGTCTTTCACTCTCTACCAGATTTCATCATGTTGTACCCTTTTCCCACCTACAAACAGGGTACAGTAGGATCCAGAAACAACAAAACTGATACACTACCACATCAAAAATGGACACCAGCAAACAAATGCTGCACAGTAAACATGGATGCATCACAGGTGCACAGACAAGACTTTTCCCTATTCAGCAGCCAAGTTTTGAATAGCAGACTTTAGCTTCACTGTACTTTAAACTACAGTTTATTTTTCTTCACCTGCAGTCCCTTTTTAGATGCAGGAGCATCTCTATCCATCTGTCTCTCACTAATGATTTTCAGGCACAATTCTTTATTCCTATGGACTTTAGCAAAACCACACCACACCATACAAAATCACCATTTCACACAACACACCACACCAAATGCATTACCCAAAGAGCTGTTAAGCTTCTGCATCTAGTGCTTCTATACTTATTCCATCCAACTTCATCCTGTAGTATTAAAAACTCTAAGAGTATTCTGGTTTAATTTTATTCTATCTTAATCTCTTTTACAGATGTGCACACACACACACACACACACACACACACACACACACACACACACACACATACACAGATGATAAATATGTAAGGAAATACAGTTTCATGATAACAGCTTACTCATAAATCAGTTACCTAATGAAGCTTTCTAACTAAAGCCATCCATAAATTCTAAAAAATTCATGATTACATAGTAACATAAGACAGGACATGACAAGTCTGTAAAAATACTATCATGGATATATAATAATACAAATCTGAAAATTGTGCTGTACTTGGTGCCTCATTCTCCTGGCCATCAGTGTCCAGCTTGTGAGTAATGCTGGCAACCTGAGTGTTGGTGGATGTCTTTGCAGCAGTAGGATAACTGGCTGGCATCTGAAGTGATGATTTTCTTTGATCTGATGTTGTCACTCGGATCTTCACTGTTCCTCCCTGAAAAATAAATAGGTAGGATTGCAGTTGGAACGACCAGCCACAACAGCTGGAATTCTGAAGTCCCTCATATTAATGTATGTGATCCACAGGCCACAGCAAAAGCATCAGTAATACCATTAAAAAATGGAGGGTGTGTGGTAAATTAAATATGAACTAAGAGTAAACATAAATATGTGGCTCTGAGTGGAAAATGTGAATACTGTAATAAGTAAAACCAGATCAGGATCACAAGGAAGTTCTGTTGTTTTACCTATCAAGCACAAAATCACACTGGTAAGTTAAAATAATAGCTGTCATTGAAGAAAACTGAAATCATGCACAAAACATACCGGTTTGTGGACTTCCCTGTAGTGCTTTAGCAGAGCTGGCTTTTCCTCGAACACTTGAGCACAAAGTTTGCACCTGTATGTCATCACCACTTCATACAGGCTCTCCTCATCAACACCATCCTGTTCACTGCCATCTTCCCTACCCTGTATATCAGTATGGGATATCAAGTCACGGTGGTCATTTAAAACCTTCACACGGACACTCGATCTCTCATACGATTTCCCACTGAGACTTGCGAGGGGCCTGGCTGAGTAGATTCCTTGAGTTGGTTGCCTAGGTGTTTGGTGTGAACCCCGAGACTTCTTGTGCTGTTGTGATGTGTCCTGTGTTGCTTTCTGGTACTGCAATTTGGTTTCTCTGGATGTTCTTCTGTGGTGTGATGTGGTGTTGTCTAGTGCACTATGCTGTAATACTATGTTTTGGCATGCTCGGTAATGTGACATATTTTGCACTGATCTATGTTGTCCTCTTGTTTCTTGTGATGTTCTCTGGTGATGTAGTGTTCTGTCCTCTGAGGCTCTGTGGTGCTGCAATAATGGGTCTTGGGAGGACGTCTGGTGCTCAAGTGAGGCATTCTTTAGCAAAGTTATACTGGGGAAGGAAGCATCAGAGGAAGCTATACAGTGGGAATTTGTATCTACATCTTCCTGTGGTCCACTTGTAAACTTATCAATGATATCTTCAAGACTAATATGTGGAACAGCTTTTAAAATATCCTCTTTGATCTCGACTGACTCCGATTTCACCTCGGGCACCTGTAGTGTCAACACGGGGGTCTCAGAACAATCCATCAGGGTGTCACTTGTGTTATTACTTATGCCATCATTTGCCCCCTGCTGGATGTTGATGAGTGATGTTGCAGTGGTAATGGGTTTCTGGGAACCTCTTGGGGTCTCCTGGTGTGATACTGTGGCATGAAGGTCCATAGGGTCAAGCTGTGCCTCAAATATTTGGTGAGCAGAGATGCTAGACTCTGAGGTGCTACCTGCTGCTGCCACAATATGAGATTCCAACATGTTTTCTGAAATTAACAATAACATGCTCACTAATCTGAAGAAGGCATACAATACTAGGCTACCAAATCCAAATCATCAATGTCCAAGTATGTGCCAAAAAATCTGCATCAGCTCTAATGACGAAAACATCTTGTGTTTTGATAAGAGTCAACTTCACTTCTGAGTCCTGATCTAACTTCTGCTACTAGGATCACAGCTTCTGCCACATAATGCAGTAAAACAGGAATGGTATCATAAAAACAATGAGTCAATCCCATTTTATCCTTTCAAGATGTAGGGACCTTAAGATGTTGCTACAGTCAAGTACATTTAGGGGTTGATGGCCAACCTACCTCCCTTGGTGGTGGTGCATGACCAAAAAGCCTTGTCACCACTTGAGGATTAAACCTGTGGAAGGCTGCCGTCCAAACACTACACGCCAGGTAAGAAAGTACTGTAGAGTAATTACATGAATAAGTGTGTGCAACTAACCAACAGTAACATGGCATGTATCTCCTTGGCTCAATGGCTGATGAGAAGTGAGAGGAGTGTGGTGGGGCTGTTCCGTCACCTCACCAGCCTGCTCTTCTTCCGACTGCAGTGCTCCCACCACTACAAACTGTTCTGCTGATCCATCTTCACCCTGTAAACAAACAATGAGTTGAGCAAAATAGAGGACAATATGATAAACTATGTGTTACAAATTAAATGAACAACAAATATCTTCACTATGCAAAGAAACACTTGGTGAGCTGAACAAGACAGACAACAGTTTAGAAACTAAAAAACAGCAATATCACAGAAACTATCGGTATTACAGAACCTTAGCAAAATCTTAATTGTAACAAGCTATATATGGTGTTAAAATATAATGAACTGCCCTGCCTATATAAGCAGAATTAAAGTTATGACATTAAAAGTTTCTTTAAGCTACTGAGTCAAAGGATATCTTTTTCACTACTGGTATATCCTTGTTATCCCCTAATGTTTTTATTCATCTTAGAACCAGTCATACTAAAGGGATTGGATATGGCCTTCATTAACTTCATTACAGGAAGTCTTTCCTATGCTGAATAAATAACTAGTTAGTGGCATCAGTAAACTACAATAGACCACCTGGATCAAAAATGGGTACCTTACACAACTAGCATAGGAAGAACAGTTTTCCTAGCCATATTTATGACTTACTGGAAAGGTGCAACTCCTTGCAATGATAATAAACAAGGAGTTATACCTGTATCTGTATACTTACCAGCTCCAGCACTGTGTAAGAAGTTCACTGCAACCTTCACTTTAGATAAAGCAGATCTTAGCCTGGCTCATGTATTGCCCTTGACCAAAAAAATGCATCTGATAAAGTTGCACTTGCCTTATTTCCTTACTGTGGTAACTGTACTACACTGAGTTAAATGTTGAAAATATCACTACCATTTTCTTGGTGCTTTATGTTAAAGTCTAGGCCCGTACATGTCATAATTCACTCCCTCTATGTTCTGGATCTCTCCCCAGTTGTCAGTGCATGCTTTCCAGCAAACATTCCCTAATACACATTTGACATTACATCAAGTTGAGGGGAACTTCAGACACATTAACCCCTTCAGTCCAAAGATATAGTTCTGATTTATTCTTGCATTCTAAAGATAGTTATTCAACATACAAAGAATTTGTGGTAGTGAAGCAGCCTATTATGGCCACATCTACCCCTCTGGAAAAAAGGAAATGAATAAATTTGTCTGGAAATCGTTTCGTTTCGTTTTTGAAGGCTCCAACATGCTTGCATGTGTCGGCCTTGGTCACCTAATGGCAGCTCTCCACGCTGCTCGATCTCTGGCAGCCTCCCTATTCAGTCCCTTAACCCTTAAGTCACATTTAATGACCTCGTCCCATGTCTTTCTCGGTCTACCCCTCCCAACCCCTCCCCCAATATTAACACTTCTCACCCTCTGTACCCAATTATCATCCCCCATCCTCTCCACATGTCCAAACCACCTCAGCCTACCTCTCCTCATCACAACACCAATACACTCCAGTCCCATCCTACCTCTCAACTCTTCTATCGTAAACCCAGCCCCCCCAGGCCTTGCACGCAGGGACGCACTGCACATCCACCTAATCATTGTCATTTCTGTACGTTTAAACCTGCGAATATC